>JAWPHD010004753.1:0-179483 GCA_037043455.1 Cyrtodaria siliqua | reverse complement strand
CCTGACGGATTTTCATGAAACTTCACAGGAATGTTGCTCTTAATGTCTTATTGATCTTAGCAAAATTTCAGGTCGGCCGGAAATTCAAGATGGCCGCCACGGTTAAAAATAGATTTTCAAAAAACAAGTCTGTAGCGACTACTTCCTGAAATCAAAAATCAATCAGTAGAGCTTCAAGGTCATTGACCTCTTGTTAAATATATGTTGTAGACGCAAATATATACGTTATTCTTTCCTAATTTGTATATTGTAGACGCAAACATTTGTATGTTATACCGAAAAATATATTCGCTTTATAAAAATATATTGTCTGTCTTAATATATTGAAGATGAAAATATTTGAGATGAAAATAAATAGTTTCTGTAAAATAAATATATTACAGACACAAATATATCAATGAAATATCGATAAATAAATAGTGCGAACTTCTGGGTGACCGAAACTAAATAAGAATATATATGCCTTCTGCAAATATATATGTTGGCATAGACTGTGTTGCAAATATATACCTTGGCGTAGACTGCTACACTGTCCCGTTTTTTCAAACAAATTTAAAGAGCGCATTTCCCAGCGTCCTAGAACAAGCCCAGTAATCGACGTCATAGCAGGTGCACGAGATGATCATCCGCAGCGAAGATTTGTCTCGACTCGGTAAGTTAACACACGCATTTCAGCTCTAATTCTCAGTCCATAAAGATATAATTGTGCCTAAAGTATGCCAATCAATGTTAAAAAGACTAGGTTAATATTCACTTCTGCTAATACTTAGCGAATTGAGAGAAGAATCAAAGAAAGTTATTTTAGCGAGATGATTCTCAGCGGAGTTTTTTCACTTTTGTTGCTTTTATTTAATTTTTTGGGCTTTATAATGTCCTGTATTGACCTTTCACACATACCGATAACAGATACGTGATAAAAACGTAGACAGTAGTCATTTAGATCATGGAACTATGGGTTTCGGACATAGATATAGCGAATTTATGAAAATGATACTCAGCGTAGCAAATTTTACACATGGTCTCTTAAGTTATTTTGTCTTTATTTTATTGTACGAATCAGTGTTTTTTATGCTTTTATTATGTAGATGTATAAGAATTATATATAGTGAATACGATTACATTTGTGATGCTGTCTCTATTTAAAGCCGGTATTCGTGTAAGCTATATTATACGTGCGGTAAACTGCTCAACGTCAGTGTTTTACAATACCCCTCGGCTGGGTCACAATATCAAGTAATTATAAGACCCAGCCCTCGGTTAAATTTTCTTAAAATGTTCAATTGTTGAAAATGTTTTTTGTATCATTTTAAAGAACGATTCTAATGCCTTCTGATGCATTTGATTAGTATGCAGTTACTGTTATAATGGGTTCATATGTCCATTTATACAGCGAAGAACATACGAATGTATCATTCTGACGCGTTACACAAAATAATTTCAAACGGCCTACATATGCTAAAACATCTCTGTATGTTTTAGGTTGATTTTAATAAATTTGCATTGCTGGTTGCAGAATTTGATTTTCATTTGATGCAAATGTTTACACCTTTTCCCTTTCCAATTTCGCTGAGACTGAAAAACAAATTGACGTCGTAAACGTGTAACACTCTCGGAAAAAATTACACGCTCTCTAATAGTATACAAATATTGCATCCCAGTGAGGGTGGCAGTGGATATTGTCAACCTGAGGAAATTAATGTCAACCGAGGTGAAACGAGGCGAACCGAGGTTGACATTATTTTTCCGAAGGTTGGACAATATCCACTGGTCACCCTCATTAGGATGCAATATTTATTTTATCATACCGAACAAAAATTGTTTTGATTAAAATTACAATATATGAGGGGGGAAAAAATCCCAATAACAATAAAAAAATGTATACTAGTTTTGATTTAAAGTAACAAAATGTTTATTGTCTTTTGGTAAACCAAGCGTCTTACAATTGAAATCAATTCAACCGTATTTTAATAAGCGTCCACCGATTTCCAACTGCGCAAAGCGTGTCGTAATTGCAAAAACCCAAAACCTAATTTTATACTTCCCGTGACGTCACAATCGTGTAACTACCGGTGAACAGTAAAAATTGCTTCATGCTTGGGGTATAGGCAATTTATACAGGAGTGTAATAATACACTTTCTTTCTTTTGTTTCGGCAATTGTCCATCACTCAGCGATGTTTATTGTTACCCTCTTAGTTATAACTAGGCCATTTGAAAGTTGAGTGTACACTTAAAAGTCACACTGAACTTATTGATCGCTAAATTCATTAGTTTGAAGTACATGTTTCACGATAACTGCATGAATTTGTAATAATACCACCAAGAAAAAAACGGTCGGACTTAATATTCCTAACAAAAGTCTTGTGATCAACACAACTTACAAATTTAACATACATTTACCAAAATAAGTAAATTTTATCTTCATAGCGTTTACCAAGAGCTTTACCGATTTTCTCCGCGAGCATTTACTCATTGTTGCCATAGGATTTCAATCGTAACTTAAATATGTTCTTTAATCAATTTTGCATATTTCAGAAATGGATGCCCAATCGGTAGCGTTGTGTCGGTATTGTGGAAATGTGTTCAAGACCAAATATGAGTTAAAGAATCACGAGGCAAAACACAGACAATAAACTAAATAAGAATGTACAGTATATAATGTGTCGTTGTTCTCCAAATCAGGACACACTGACCACATGGCCCGCCAAAGTGAAGAAAGGAATTTCGTTTGCAGTTAAATGTGGCAGCAGGTTTAAAACTAAGAGAGATTTAAAGACACACAGAATGTATGAGGGAGAAACTAAGCAGTACAAATGCAGCTCGTGTGGACAACGTTTCTTTAGAGAAAACTGGTTACTTGACCATGCTACCACCATCATACTGGCGAAAAAGTGCAGACATGTGAAGATTGCGGTAAGAAATTCAGATTCAAAACCAATATGTATAGACATAAAAAAAATGCATGAGAAGTCACCTACAATTGCGAAGTTTGCGGCAAGACTTACCAGTCGGACTCAAAGGAACGTCCATATCAGGAATTGTCATTCGTCAAGCCAAATGTCGTGCGATTCATGTGGCAAAATGTTTTTCTCGGCAAAGTTTCTTAACGCTCATAAGAAGAGAAATGTTTGTAAGACAAGTTAATTTGACACGTGAATAATTAGTAGCAACATAAATAGGATGAGCAGAGTCGACTCATACTCTATTTAGATATTCTTAGTTGTATGTTTAACCATATGACAGAAAGTCATTTTATTTAATGAACAAATGCCAGTTTTCCTCCTTTCATTTACATTTAACTTCATTAAATCAACATTAACTTCTACTTAAAGGAACATACCTGAAGTTGAACGTCTTTTTATAGTCGTTTAAACTCATACACATCTATTACAATTTTTCCCCATCATTTTCCACAATTGTTATACTTTTATTATATGTTTATTAAAGATTTGAATATTTTCACAGTCGTGAATGTGTGTATAAACAAGGGTATTTATCAACATCTATTAAGAATGTTATTGGAATTATTATATATACTCGTATAATAGACCCAACAAATTAACAGATATATTCTCATACCAATACAGCCAAAGAATAGTTTCTATACATTTTGGACTTATTTTGATCTTAAAAATAACAATTTATTGAACTCCAAGGACTTTCTCAGAGTCGATGGATATTTATATAGAATTCAAGTTTTTGGGGCGAACATATATTTTAGGGCGGGCTGGGATGAGAATCTGTCTGTTATTTTTTTTTGTCATAGTTCTCGTATATAATGAATGCTTTATACGACAGGTGCTTATTAATAAACAAATTTCGATTGTCGATTTTATCCAATTGATGAGGTCAATATACCTTGTATATAAAAAAAATTATGAACAATAATAGCTGTGTTTCATAGTTCACATATACGAATATTGATATGTTATTTTGGATCCATATTTTAACCGATCTTCAAAATTTGACCAAGTCTGATTTTTTGTTATATTTAAATAATAAAGGCGACCATAAACATTTCTTGTAAGATGCAAAACAAGCACATGCTTAAAAGAGCTAGGTCACATTTTACAAATGGCATGACTTCTGTAATTGTCAATTTAGAAGTTTTAGTGTAGTTTAATAATTTAATTTCTAAATAAAACCCATCTTATCCCGCATTTTGAACATGTTCATAAATAAGTTGAACACCTCTTGTAGATTCTTATAAGACGCTCTCATATGAGTTTAATTGACCATAGCTAGCTCCATGAGTGTCAACATTTCTTCTTTTTTGTTTCCCGTTAAACAAAAGAAATGGCCCGATCCGGTCTCACATTCTTTAATTATTTTTTGTATTTGCATTAAAACCATTGCCATTTTACGACCTTGCTTTACGAAGTAATGTGGCGCTTTATAGTAATTACGCAAGTTTCGTAATCATCGGTAACACAAGGTCTGAAATAAAAAATTATTTGTTTTGCGTAACGCGACCTACCCAACCCAAAAATGTTTTTGGCGTATTTGAAAAAAAGAAATTCTCTCCGAACAATATATTGGCTTTTGACTATTTGAAGTACATTTAATTGATAAAAGAACAGATAGTATGTGTGTTTGTTTGTTTGTTAAAGTATATTACTTAAATAGAGCCAATGGCAATAGTTTACTCAACTTTACTGCACTTGTCGAAAAAAACAACGCGAATAATCGAGCCACCCTAAAATCAGGGTCGGATAACTTTTCTTTATTTTAGGCCCAGTTAAATCAATTTTACGTCTGTGACCTTGACCTCTTCATCTATAAGCCAAGAAAATCGTAGGATGATCCAAAATACTAGAAATGATGAGACTATGAAATTACATATTTGCTGAATACAAGTTGATCTCGTTTGCATGTGATTTATATATCTGTGATTCATCTGTGATTTACTGTTATACATATAATGATAATAATCGTTTTCAATAAATATTATACAAATCAAAATGTGTCGTTAAACAATTTGTCTCTGAAATATTTTTGGTTTGCTTATATACAGGAATCTTTATCGTGTCCTGACTAGGCATGTATTTTTATGCACCGTCATTCTGGCATTAAGTGTTACCCATGCCCGCCCGTGCGTGCGTCCGACAAATTGGTTTCCGTTCAATAACTTTTGAAAGGGTCCATGTATTGAATTAATATTTGGTGTGTTGCTGTATAATTATAAAATACAGGTAAGATCGATTTTGACCATTGTCGGTCAAATTTTTGCAGGAGTTATGGCCCCTTTTCGACTTAATGATTGGTTTAAAAGTGGTTTCCGGTCAATAATTTTTGAAAGAATGTATCGATTTTCAAATTTTGTTTGATGGTATACAATAATAAAATACAGATCAAGAAGGCTAAAAATATCGGACAGGGAAAGCAGCATTCAAGGAAGACAGTCAACCACAAAACACAAAAACAAACACGCAAACAGACAAACGAAAAGGCAAAAGTAATAAAAAATGCAAACGACATCACAAACACAAAAGGGTTGGCAATAGGGCTACCGCCTTGGAACGGTCAGTGGCAAAGTAGGCCGCTGGGGGTTTAAACCGGTTCTAGGGTGCACCAAACCTCACAATTACCCTACTGTCATCCCATCAAAACTGGACAGTGTAAATAAAGAAATCCCCGCCATGATCTAAACTCTAACCAACAAGGCAGCATCAATAGGCAATATAAGTAAAACACAAATATGCTCGTGTCAATATAATACAAAAAAACAATAGCTTAGAAAGCCACAATGAAGGTACTCAATGACTCAAGTTTAATATAGGTCACCTTTTGTCCATTTATGCAGAAATTATGGGCCTTTTTTTACTTAATCTTTTGTAAAGTAGCGTTTTCTGATAAATAATGTTTGAAAGGACTTGATTACAATTTTGTGTGTTGATATAAAATATATAAATACAGAAGAAGTTGGATAATTTTAAATCCACTAATTGTTGCATGCGTTATTGCCCTTATCAAATAAGTATTTGTTCATAAAGTGCTTATAGCGGGGGCATATGTGTCCTATGGACACATTTACAGTTGCTACCTGTTTTTGCTACTTAAGGTACTCCAAACAAAGATGTAATTATATATAATCACCACACATCCAGTGCCACTGCAATATGCGACTACACTAAATAAGCATGTGCTGGTTGTCGTTCATTCAGAGTTCTTAGGCGGGGGTGGGGGCCCGGGGTGGCTGACGATAGGAAGTATAATAAGTTAACAAAGAAGACACGGATCTAGTACATATCTATTCATTATAATGAACTAAACGTAAAACAAATTAATCATCAATCCCCATTTTCCTTGTCAGTAGCATTTTCGACTCGTTTCTCACGGCCGTCTCCCATCGCACACCAAGCATCCATTTCTGCAGCGCATTTCGATCTCTGGATACAGTTCCCTGTCGTTTCCTCCCCTTTGTTTTCTTGCGTTCTTCTGAGTCGAAGTAGTGGGATCTAAAAGTATTAATATGAAATCGAGCGCGTGTACAAAATAAATTCAAAATGAATTGTGTTAATCAACACGATAAATATACCCTCAATAACAGCTCACAGTGAACGTATACGTTATTTATATGTAATATCAAATAAATTCACTACATACAGGTATTCATCTTTATAAATCTTTCAAAATTAGTTTTATTCGTTGTGCATACAACTTCTCGTCTGCGATATAGATTCGTACACACTTGTTTTGGACTTGACATATCCGAATATTATCTCAGCCTTATTACACGATATGGACATTTTCACTTATTTTGCTAACACTCCAAGTATTTATAAAAAAAGTAACGAACTACTTACCTCGGATCAACCAAAATGGACTTAGCGCCCAATTCTAAACCCTTCCTCGGGCTCTCGGTGTTATGAACATCAGACGTTACACCATCGCTTTTGACTGGTCTGTAAACCTTTGTCGCTGATGTTCTGTAGGTGAACGTCCTGTGGATTTGTTATACATAAGTTATTAGTCTAAACCATTGGTGCATTTACATATTATTCATCATTTATAAAAATGTTCACAAGTCATATTTATAGCATAATTTTTCGAGTATATGCGATTTATACTGCCTTCACATTATACATGTATTAATTTAGGTCACCAGACGATCTTTACAAAAGTAATAATAGCAAAACATGTAAATATTGATCATTTACATCCAAACTCACATGAACTCACATGTACATAACATAAAAGCAACATAATCTACAAAAATACCTTGCTGATGGTCTTTGAAATCCAATTTGCGAAATCTTTTCTTGTGTGGTGATTTGCTGGGTGTAAATGTGATGCTTCTTGGTGATTTTAATGATCGCTTCACCGACTTTTTTGTGTATTTCGGCGTGCTCGGATGTTTGAACGGACTGGGTTCCTCTGGCTTAATTATTAATGAATTCACTAGTTCAGCAACTTTGTCAAAACGTTTCCCAATCCTTTTTATCTTGGGTCTCTGTAAGGAGAGATTTGATGTTTTGTTCTTCCCCATGTCTACAAACTGAAATAAATATTTTAAAATGTGCAAATACATGATAAGGATAAGTGATATCGCTGTGTGTAAAATTTGGCTACGCGGAGTATCATCTCGTTGCCAAGCTCCGCGGAGTATCATTTTCATTAATTCGCTATATCTATGTCGAAACCCATAGTTCAATGATCTAAATGACTACTGTCTACGTTTTATATCACGTATCTGTTATCGGTATGTGTGAAAGGTCAATACAGGACATTATAAAGCCCAAACAATTACATAAAAGCAACAAAAATGAAAAAACTCCGCTGAGAATCATCTCGCTAACATAACTTTCTTTGATTCTTCTCTCAATTCGCTAAGTATTAGCAGAAGTGAATATTAACCGAGTCTTTTTGCCATTGATTGGCATACTTTAGGCACAATTATATCTTTATGGACTGAGAATTAGAGCTGAAATGCGTGTGTTTACTTACCGAGTCGAGACAAATCTTCGCTGCGGATGATCATGTCGTGCACCTGCCGATGACCTCGATTACTGGGCTTGTAGAAGTGTTCCGCATGTTGTAGTTTCTTTACAGCGAAAACATAACAAATCCGCTAAAAATGGACGACCAGGTGGCTAACGTACGAAGAACTGTTGATCAACCTGCAATTTCAGGCCTTGTTTCAGAGCTCTTTATTGTTGGACTACAATAGCTAGTATCTCAGTATGCTGATATTGAAATACGCGACTGCGATAACGACATACATCGTCCAAAAGTAGTCTTCAAGACTTGTAATACAAGAAACTGTCGTGACATATCAGATTCGTCAATGCACCATCTTCTTACCAACGTATTGATCACGTAAACCATATCCCCCACCCTTCTTTCCACCACCTCAATGATGTTTATACTGTCCGAATGCATCAGCGCGTGGCCTCGGCTGGCGTGGCGCAGTTGGTAGCGCGGCGGATTTGTAAGCGGAGGCCCCGGGTTCAATCCTCCGTGGTGCCACGGAGTTCCGTCGGTGTGTTCTTGGGCAAGACACTTTTCCTTAGCCTCGTCTGTCGGATTGGGATGTAAACCGGGCGGTCCCGTGTTTCGGTCTATCCTCCAAGCACGTTAAAGAACCATAGGAATATATTTGATAATAAGAGTAGGGCACGGTTTCCGGATTCCTTCCCCTCTCTCTGGGACGGCTCTAAAAAAACTATACTGTCTTCATGAGCCGTTAAACAACATTCAATTCGTCAGCAAGACGAAGGAGAGATATAATGAAGCTCTCCACATCATACGTTGTATCATCATTTACCAGAAACATACATGTAGGCTATAATGTCGGACTAACAAAACAAAACACATTAACCAAGTTAAACATACAGCGTTAAAGACTGTCATGGTTGTTGCAGAGTAGACGCTCTCAATCGCTTTACTGCTGCGCATGGTGTCAGACTGGTATTATTTTGCTTCCGGGTCGTTACTCACGAAAGTAGTACTATACACGGAATTGTTCATAACATGGACATCTTTACAGATAGAGACTTGAAATTTGAAACACAGACTACTATTGGAATGCCTTACATGGAAATGCAGCCTCAAAGGTTTTATTTTATTTTTTATTATGTAATTTTAAAATCAATTTTTTGAAAAATTGAAATTTAAAAAAATATATAAAAAACCCAAAAGGTCCCACAATGCCAGGAAAATATGTAAACAAACCCTAAATTGTCGTCTGCTATATTATAAACATTGATTTTAGCTCTGAATGTATTGATTTTGTGCATTTTCAAACTAAATTATGGATATTTTTTGGGCTGATTTGAAGGCAAAGATTTGTGACAGATCTAAGTATTGTATGGTATGGACTGGTTGTCGAAAGACAAATTCAGCGTACGGTGTGATTATATTTAAAGATCCCAGAGACCCACCCCAGGCAGATCATAAGACTCGAACAGTTCATCGGGTTGCGCTTATGATTCATGTTCCCGTCTTCCGAAGTCACCAGTCATCGTTGTAACAATGCATTGTGTGTGAACTGTGATCACCTTGTGTTCGAACCCCAGGCGAGAAATAATAGTCGTGCAATGTGTTTCTCAAATGGCAAGTGCTGTGGGCATGGGGATGGCATTAGGGAATGTGTTGTGCATTTGAATGACAAACATACCAGCTAGACCTACATATTCTAGGCAAGTGAGTAAACCGAGGGTGAATTGCGCAGACGGGAGGTGGATTGTTTGATGGATATTTATCTTTTTGTACGTGTGTCGACCAGCTATCAGGTCTCTTCAGTGGCATTGCTGTATACCAGACACGATTTCGATGTCGTTGTTGCTGTTGTTGTTTGTTTTCATAAATTGCCAGGTTACAACTGCAAAAGTGCATGGTATCGTGTCGCTCGTGTGTCCTATACGGTTTCGTGTCTCAGTTACCGGACTGCATATGCATGATCTATGTCATCCATCCATTTGTCCTTTCCAGTAATCGTGTTCGGTGTCATTGGTGCTTGTGTAGGAATGGTAGTCCGCCTCGTTGTTATCAATTCGTTTCATGCACTTGGCACTGTGTGCGTGTGTTTTTTTGTATTTTTTAGGATATTCTGCATCTCTAAACTATGAGCTGTTTGAGCAGACATTTTGTTTCCTGTTACGTACTCCAGTTTTCTTTTTAGAGACTCATCGACTGTGTTATTCAACTTGTGTGCTGCTGAGTGCACCCGGCCTTTAAAAAATTACGCGAATAGTTTATCTCTTTCCGAACAGTAGCCTGCACTGACCTGTTGAAGGCTTCACACTTTTGAGTTGTTGTCCTGGACTTTATTTTTAAAATTGCTTCTCTACTCAGTTTCATTTCTAGCAGCTCATAAAGTATCTTTTTGTCATTATCATTTATTTTCAGGTGTGTGATACCATGTGTAGGCAGATAGCATGAGTTAACCCACCAACTTCCTTCCGCAATTCCTGAGCACACCAGCGAGTCAGATGCCAGCGAGTCAGACGGGCAAAGGCTGCAGTTTCCAGAGTAACTCTCTATGGTTGCTTTCCTGACAGCGAGTAAGCGGTGTATAACTTATGTTATGTCTCCTTTTCCAATTTTAAATAGCTCCTCAATTATTTAACTGCTTTTATGATTTCCCTCGATTGTCACTGTTTCAAACAAATCATATCTGCTCGTAAAAAAACTCCAGTTTACACACTGAAACTGATACTGTCAACCCAATCAAATCTTTACTTCCTTTAATATTTTCACTTCCAAAGTGTCACACTGAGAATTGTTATTAACTGAATGTTCTTTATAAATAGAATTAACCATTCCCAACATTTTTGTAACACTCATAATTCTATTTCCTGATGGACCTTCTTCTTGTTTCAGTCTCGGTCGTAGACGTGATGTAGGCCCAGGCAAATCCTTGGCGGGTCTTGTTGTTGTTGTTGTTGTTTTGTTGTTGTTGTTGGTGGTGGTGGCAGTGGCGGCAACAGCAGCGGTTGTGAGGTGGTGGTGAAATTGCGACGTTGACGTCTGCACTGCTTGCAGTTGGAATCACATGGTTAGTATGAAGTCGCTCTGAACACGTACTTTGGCATTTTTTTAAAAAAAAGGCACCATGTTGTCGTCTCTTACGATCATTTTGTTTAATTTAATTCTGTATATTTCTGACCAGAGTCTATCTTTAAATGCCTCTGTGTTGGGATGCATTTCCCTTTATAATCATTGCATTGAGATTGCTACTAGCTTGATGATTAGACCTATAGATTAGTACTAAGTGTCTAGGATGCGGCCCACTGTGGCGAGCCATATACTTCTAATACTTCTACAGCACTTGCAGCTGTATGTGATCTCATTGAGTTTGACACTGTGAATTCTTTAATTAATCATTATATAATGACAATCTGTGTGTTTTGCAATATAAAACACTTAATTTTTAGTAAAAATATATTTTAAATTATTAGAAAAAAGTACTATTTTTGACAAAAAAGTACTATTTTTTGACAATTTTTTTTATTTTTTTCTTACAAAGTCATGTTTTCTAGTCAGTTGTTAGTATAAGCATTTTTTTAAATACACTTTATTCTGTAGTATAATGATTATGCTAATGGTAGAACTTTATTTTATAGAGTTATTTCAAAAAAATACTTCGATACATTATTTTTCCACACATGCTCACTATTTCAGTTTTGGAGCTTTTCGACTTCTGTCCGAGCGATATTGAAAAACTGCAGGTTAATGGCTGTATTTTGAGCAAGTATTGCGGGGTTATGAAATTTTCTCTCTATTTTAACTAAATAATAATGTTCGTTTTAGGATTTGAACCATTGCAGCAGTGAAAAAGCCAAAACAAGGCCTCTTATATGTGTCAGACTGGTATTATTTTGCTTCCGGGTCGTTACCCGCGATATTAGTACTTGAAAAAAAATGTGTTGACAGTTCAGGGCCTGGGTACTTGTGAAAAAATGTGTTTGAATACTGTGTTTACTATGCCATTATATAAAACGTAATGTTTGGCAGGTTTTATTAGCACTGAGCTTTATTTTGCAGGACTATTTGCTGACTGTGGAGAGAACCGCATAACGCCATCTGCCTACTCATAGATATGTGGTGAACAATTTCAAATGGACATTTTGTGTACGGAAGTGAAATTTGTGAACAAACAAGTATATCGACAGGGGTTAAGACGTTTGATTTTCAGGACTTCTACATGTTGAAGGAAAGAAGTTCCAGATATATGTACCTTAGTGTTGGAATAAATGACAACGGTTCGAAAACAGGTTTTTTACAACCAGCATAATTGGCTTGTGCCAGTTTGAAAAAACGGGACAGTGTAGCAGTCTAGGATAACGTATATATTTTTAGCACAGTCTCTGCCAACGTATATATTTGGAAAACACCTAGTTATTTAGTTTCGGCATAGACATATGGTTTCGGTCACCAGAAGTTCGCACCATTTATTTATCGATATTTTATTGATATATTTGTGTCTGCAATATATTTATTTTAGAGAAACTATTTATTTTCATCTCAAATATTGTTATCTTCAATATATTAAGACAGACAATATATTTTTTATAAAGCGAATACATTTTTCGGTATAACAAATATGTTTTGCGTCTACAATGTATACATTAGGGAAAACATGTTTTCAGAGTGACGTATATATATATATTTACAAACAGAATATATATTTGTCAAAATACATTTCTAGGAGTAACATATATATATGTGTATGATATATATTTTTGTTTTCAATATATATATTTCGGAGTAACATATATATTTGTCTGTATCATATATATTTGTATTCAATATATATATTTCAGGCGCGTATCCAGGCATACGCACGTACGCCAATGCGTACAATTTGTCATCAAAAGTGAAAAATTAAAGTTCAAAATGCCATATTAACGCTGAAATATAGCTTGAGAACGCATCATTTGCCTCCTAATTTTCAAAATGTTTTTGGGGGAGGCTCAAACCCCCCTCCCACACCTACCCCACTACCCCCCACTCGCAGCGTCGCTGCACGGTTCGCAGTTACGCTTCTCATATCTGGCGTACATTTCAAAATGCTTCAGGTACGCCCCTGTATTTTACACACAACGTATATATTTATCTTACAACATATAGTCAATTAATATGGCGCCTCATGGCCGGTCTATTTTTAGTAGTTATATTCTGGAAAACCCGTTTAGTGGTTTCCGTCTTTACCTGTTTTTACAGGCCTGTGCTAATATAGAAAACAATATAGGTCATTGTGGAACCAGATTATACATCTAACTGGGGAGCCAGAGTATGTAACTATTTATAGCCGTTAAGAGGCCTACTAAACTATTTACTGGAGGTCGTGCGTGGGCTATTACACTTTGTGTTTTAAACTGGATATTGGATTAGTAGTTATCGTGTGTTTGGTGGTTATTAATGCAATGGACATTTGAATGAATAATGTAGGCTGCTATTATTACAGCAGAGCACTATTTCGGAGCAGTTTTGCAAACTCATTATGTTAATTTGTTATCGACTGAATTTACTTCCTATGCATATGTATTGCACATACTTACTGTAAATGAACACGTGAATGGATATTAGGCATATACTATAAAAAAAAAAAGAGTAAGTGAGTGGAACTTTGGAAACGGCCGAACACGTATATTGATTTTTGGATTAATTAAAAAGTATGCCAACACAGAGTATATCAAGTACTTCATGTGAACTCCGTGGCCGGGATGATACAGACACAGCGTTACAAAACCTCCTCGCCTCCCATCGCTCTGGGTTGAAATCACACTGGGAGCTCGACTTTTAGGGAGAAAGAGCCGATTCTTACGGATGACGGGAGGTAATATACATGGCTGGTTCTACCAAGAAATAAGTGAGTGGATTGCCTCCACCACAATAAAAATCTATCGTCATACATAGCCTAAAATGTGCTGGAAAATGACATTAAACATCAGACTAACAAAGATATGAACTCTTAAATTACGTTGTCAATATTATATACAGTTTCGTTCAGTAGTTTTGTTTAATGTGCCTTATTAAACTGTCTGAAGATGACGTTTGACTCAAGCTTGGTAGAAAATCGGGTCAAAGATTTCCGCGTTCAAATTGCTCGTGTGATTCGAGGGCCTAGGGTACTACAAAGACTTCATGCTTTTATAGCAACAGGTAAATTTGCCAAATAATTTAGCTTAATTAATATAAGTTTATTTTTCAAACATATGTTGCATTACGTTTATTATTCTTGTTAGGTTGAAGTGTCCAACACTAACGACATAAAACAGCGGTATTATTGTGATCTATTGTATATTGTTTATTATTACAGGAGTTTGTATGAGAAAAACACAGTCAAATTAAAGTCTATGAACAGGACAATACATAGCATAAAGAATAATGATAACATAGCTACCGACTTGGAACGGTCGGTAGGGAATATGGCCTACTGGTTAGCTTAAATCTAGTTTATGTGTACACCAGGTGGAGTGCGTGGTCCAGTGGTAGAGCGCCGAACTCCAGATCGAGAGGTCGTGGGTTCGATCCTCGCCGCGGCCACGTTATTTATCCTTGAGCAAGATAATTAATCCACATTGCTTAGTACTGGTTCTACCCAGGAAGCCATCGAGAGTGATTAATCTAAGTTGCAATAACTTGTTTCGCAATCGATGTAAAATAAATATGTTTAAACTATTAAATTTAAACCAGGCCAGCACGCTATTATTGTATTATCCTGTATTCAGCGCCAAAATTGGCATGAGTAGATCGAGAGTGAAAATAAAAGTGCATTCCATCAACAAGAAATATCTAATCTTAAAGTCCACATCCAGAGAAGCTGGCAACCGATACCCTCAGGGACACAATTTAATGCAGCTTCATTCCTTTTCAGTGTTTCAGAAGATGCAATCAAAGAATTCCACTATGGTGTCCATTCATCGCATACATACCATATTTCTGAAAGGTGGTTTTGAAGAATATAGTCAATAATAAGTAATCAAATAATACACTACCTATGAGGCTTTAAATATTAGTATCAATATTAATTAGCAAATGCATAACTGACGTAATATGGTAATAAGTATAGAAAGTCGAAGAGGAAATGCAGCTCTTCATAGAACACAGTAAATATAGATATAACAACCGAACAGGAAAAAAAGCATTCAAGGACGACAGTCAACCACAAACACACACAGAAACAAAGAACAATTTTAATGATGAATAAAAGGCCAAATAAGACATCACAAACATAAAAGGTCTGACAATAGGGCTACCGCCTTGGAACGATCCGTGTCAAAAAAATAACATGGGGGGGGGGGGGGGGGGGAGTGTGTGTGTGTGTGTGGGGGGGGGGGGGTTAAACCAGGTTCTAGGGTGCACCAAACCTCTCACTCATCCTACTGTCATTACAATAACACGGGACAGTGTGAATAAATAAATCCCCGCCATGTACTATTCTCTAACCAACACGGCTGCATTACTAGGCAATATAAATAAAACACAAAAATGCTCGTGTATATATAAATACAAGAGAATAAACCATTTAGGGCACGACAAGACAAGACTGCAGACAAACGTCAAACGTCACCGTCCTTTTGGGCTTTAGGTAGACGTCATCATAGTGTCCACAACCTGTCCGGTCATCGCACAATTAAAGAGGAAAGCATAGTGGCGATCTGTAAACGGGTCCACCAGCAAACATGCAGTTCCCTTTTAACAAGTTTAACAAAGATAGTATGAAAGTTATCATGGCCAAGGATCTTACGAAGTAAATCACGTCACCGTAGAAGTCAGGTTGTGATAGTCCTTGACGCAGAAGAGTTCTTAAATTACTTTTATATTTGGAAAGAAGATCAGTGTTACGATAATAAAATTTTGCAAAGGTTTTACGAAGGTTATGGTAACGGTAGCCCTGATGGAGTAGATTTTTTGTCATACACAGATAACGAATATTACAGTCCTCAACTAGAGTACAAGCTCTAGAAAAACGAATAAGTTGAGACACTGTTGATCTCTTTTGCTATAGATTTTGCTAATTATTTCACCATTTTCAGTAGAGAGATGTAAATCGAGAAAAGAAGCGTTAGCATCAGAAATATTCGCTTTGTTAAGTTGAAGTTCTTTAGAATATATATTATTAACCATAGTAGAAAAGAAAGGGGTGTCAATGTTGAATATGTCATCCAGATACCGAGAGGTGTCATGCTGCTTTGTTGGTTAGAGAATAGTTCATGGCGAGGATTTACACTGTCCCGTTTTATAGGGATGACAGTAGGGTAAGTGTGAGGTTTGGTGCACCCTAGAACCTGGTTTAAACCCACAGCGGCCTTTTGTGACGTCATGTACCTTTATTCCTTATTAACATTGCCATTCATGTTGATCGTTTTGCGTGTTTTTGGGTTTACTGTGTTCTGTGAAAGCTGAATTTCCTGTTCGACTTTTATACTTATTTTCAATAACATCTACCTGGGTATCTGGTGAAAGACGCAATCTGAACCCTCTTTCATAGCAATATAAAAACATATCTGCGACAAGGCGTGCACATAGGTATACCAACAATTAGCCCATTACGTGGTCCGAGTATTAACTTTCATACACCATCCAAACCCCTTCCCAATGAAATAAAACTTTAATTTTGGCTTAACTAGTTTGCATATTGTAAAATTAAAACATTTAATAGTTATTTTAAACAGGTTATCACAATTTTTCAAAAAACAATTTTAAACATGTTTTGTCGAAATATCCGTTATAAAATTCTCTGCTAATATAAGTTTTCACATCGCTTAATGGAAATAAGGTGGGACCACGTAATGTATAAACGGTAGTTCCATGCCTGATGAAAATATTATCTAATAGAAAAATAAGTGATTCACAAACTTCATGGCAAGTCCACTTAGTGTAATTGTCCAAACTGGTGTTAGTAAAAAACGCTTTAATATTGTTACAGGCCAAAAATATAGTATTTTTCCCTAGCAAAAGTGAGTGAGAGCAATAAGCCTCTCTTTGATATGGTTTTGTGGTAAAGTTGTATATAATGTAAAAAAAGATTTTATTTACACAGTAAATACTACATCTGTGTCCCTGCCAGATGCAAATGTATACGAAACCTACCCCCTTTATCATTGTTCCTTGCTATAACAGGTTGTTTTTATTGAGTGAAACAGGCGGAAATATTGCAGTTTCGTTTGTTATATGTGTTAAAATCGATTCAAGCTAACCAGTTGCCTACTGACCGTTCCAAGTCGGTAAACCTGTCTTCACCACCCTTTCTGTTGTATTTTTTTGTCTCTTTCATTGTATTTTCAAGTCCTTGTTTGCAGTACAGTGCGGACCTACGATGCCATTGCGTTCGGACGCTGTTGCTTCTATAGGACCCTATATCTCATTTTTTTTAAAAGTGTTATGTGTGTATTTTCTCTTGCAGCCGAAGGCAATGACATCAAGCGACAATATGACGTGTCGCCAGAAAAGGCAACTTTTAGAATGATTGAACTGCTACTGAAGTCCGACAAACCAGGAAAGTGGAGAGCGTTCCTGGAAGCATTGGAAGGCACAGGTTTGTAACGTTCAGGGTAAATAACAAACAAGTAAACGTAATGGAATATGCAAAAATCGCTACGAATGCGCCTCTGAGATACTTAATTATGTCCATTTGCAGCTAAAAGTATGTTTATGTACCTATAATGCTGATTTTTAATTTACTCTCCGGCTACTATACCACATTACCATTATTTACTTATCTAATGCAACTCCAATAATTACTTATTGGCCCTTATTTCGCTTTTCGCAGAATGGTATTACTCTCCAAATTGTTTACTGTCCTCCTCGAATGCTACTTTCCCTGTCCGATCTTTTTATATTTCTTTTACATAGATATTTATAAGTTAATATAAACTAGGTACTACCTATGTGACGGGCAAAATCATGACGAGTCTTTAATTGCAATTGATAACTTTCACATCCAGTCATTTCTTACAAATTTACGTTGAGATATCAGTAGGTGAAAATAAAGATATTTTGACTGTTACTTGTGATATGCAGGCTTCATAACCGCTGCTCCCAACTAAATTCCATTATGTTTATTTCGCTTTTTGGGGCATTTAATTTTATTAGATACTGGGACCATACGCCGTACGACACGGGGAAGCAATAAACTCCATGTCCACCGCCATATGCATGCCATCTTCGGAATGGTTAAAATGTTGTACTTTTGATTTTATTAATATTGAGTTCTGCTCAGAATATTGACGTTTCCTGTTACAATGATAGTAAACGTAGCTTGTAAATGCGTATGCAATAATTATAGGTTATTAGATTTGTATTGGTATACATGTATATGCACGAGTTCTTTTGCGTATTAATATTGCGCGACTTTAGGAGTGCATATATCCCAATACAAATCTAATAACCTTTTTATTGCATACGCATTTACAAGCTACGTTTACTATCATTGTAACAGGAAACGTCAATATTCTCTCTTATTGACGTGTAGTAAATTCATATTGGGTGTGTAATGTATACTCGTTCGTGATTGGTGCAATATTCTGTTCAAGTCATATGCAAACGAAGAATTGGAACAAAACAATAGGTTTTAACATTTAATTTTCATCAAAATAATTTATTTGAAATAAACATATTGTTGTTACATCATGGGAATTTTCACAATGAAATGGACATTGTTTACGTCACGTGACATACCTTCTTTGACATGAACAGAATATTGCACCACTCACGAACGAGTATACATTACACACCCAATATGACTTTACTGCACGTCACTATGGGCCAATATTGACCTACACGTCAATATGGGCGAATATTGACGTTTCCTGTTACAATGAAAGTAAACAGAGCTTGTAAATGTGTATGCAATAAATGACAATACTTGGTTTGGTACACCATGTCTCATACAATAAATGAAAATACTTGGATTGGTGCACCATGTCTCATACAATAAAAGACAATACTTGGATTGGTGCACCATGTCTCATACAATAAATGACAATACTCGGTTTGGTGCACCATGTCTCATACAATAAATGACAATACTTGGTTTGGTGCAACATGTCTCATACAATAAATGACAATACTTGCCTTGGTGCAACATGTCTCATACAATAAATGACAATACTTGCTTTGGTGCACCATGTCTCATACAATAAATGACAATACTTGCTTTGGTGCACCATGTCTCATACAATACATGACAATACATGCTTTGGTGTACCATGTCTCATACAATAAATGACAATACTTGGATTGGTGCACCATGGCTCGTACATTACTTCTAATTATCCTTGTAGTTTGTGTATGTTTTCAATGCGTGCTTTTGGTTTACTGTGTTCGGTGAATGTTATTTCTTCTTTTCGGCTTATAAACTTACTTTCAAATTTGCTCAATTGACTTAGCTTGTGGGACCTACGGTGCTATGCATTTAGGTGTTGTGACTTATAGTACCATTTACCATTTTTCTCCTTTTCTAACATAGCTTTTATGACTAATACGTATATTGTAGACTATCCCTATCTGGTAGACCTTTTGAAAACGGACAATCAGGAACCGGAGGACTACAGACACCAGAAGAACATCATTCAGATTTTTTCCCCGTATTTAGAGTTGCAGTTAAATCCAATGGACATCGTACAGAGCTTGTGTGCTTCAAACATAATCAACGAAGCAGACTCTCAGGAAATACAGGTATGCAAGTATAGGGTGAAACGATGAAGTGAATACACAGCAATTATATAATAGATAATATAAATGATAACGAACAGTCTCTATAAATATATCTAAATTAAATTTTACAATTTTGCCAAATCATGTTTTATTCCAACAAGTACGAACTTATGCATGTGTCAAATAATATGATTATTTTCTGATTCGTTTGTTATTTGGTGAGCAAGAATATTAAAACAAGAGGCACAAGAGGGCATTTATCGCTCTACTGGCTTTATGGAGTCTGTGGTTGTGGGGTGGAGTTAGGGGAGTAAATTAGTTGTTGTAACACTTATGTCAAAAACCCTTTGCACTACACTCAGCAACATTGCAGTCGAACATATAAATTACTGCAAGTTCCACAAGTACCCATGAAGAGGGCCCCTTTACACGGGAGAACAAATACCGTTTTATATATGGTGTGCCTCAAGTCACTAAATGACCATATCAAATTCGAATTAAATGCATTTACATTTGGGCAAGATATACTTTTATTTACCTGTTTACCCTCCAGGGAACCCCATGAGATGGAGTCAAAAACGAAAACTTATTGTGCATCTGCACATCCTTAACTAAGAAATACGCCACACATGAACTTGAAATTTCAAAGAGTATAGAGGGAGTTAGTAGCGTCACCTTTTGTTTTGTCCTCCTGCATATAGGGCCCCTTTGTTCAATTTGAGGAGCTTGTAGTAATTTACTATTACAGAATTTCTGCCTTGTGACGCGAACTCCTTCTATACTCTTTGCGATCTCAAGATCGTGTGTGGTGTATTTCTTAGTTAGGGTGTGTAAATGCGCAATAAGGTCTTGGATTTTGGCTCTGCCCACTGGGCCGCCTGGCGGGGTAATCGGGTCAAAAATCACAAAAAAGTAGTAATCTTATCCAGATGTGAATGGTTACGATTCTAGTTTGGAAGCAACGAACTCAAACAATAGAGAAAAGAAGCAGATTCGTTTTAAATGAGAGGGGAGCTATTGGAAGCAACAAACACAAACAAGATCGACAAGTAGCAGATTCTAATTTATTGATGATGATTCATAGTTTTTCTGTATTTCTTTACAAAATACCGGTTTTAGATTATATTATAAACAAAATTTCAGGCTTGCGAACGTCATCAGGGAACGATAGCGGCAACAATGGTGTTACTTGACAAAATACAGTGTAGGTTGTCTCCAACGGAGTGGTATATGGGCTTCCTCAAGGTTCTTTGGGAAAACGGCCATGAGGATATTGTGAAACAAATGGAGCCAGAATTCACACTAGGGTGTAGCGTTATGAAATGCCCAGCTATAAGAATATCAGGTAAATCTTAAGAAGTGCGTTATGTTTAAAAAATATGTTGATTTGCAATTCTTGTAGTGGTATACGCTAGAACAGCAGGTACAGCTAAATATAATCTCAACACACTACACTTCATAACGGTATTGTACTTATAGTAACCTACACCAGTGACAAAACAGAAACTGGAGAGTTTGAACCTAATGCCTTTATTTTATGTACGCAATTAATGTATTGTCACATTCAACAGTATGTCACTAGTGTTATTATTTACTGGTCCTTTGGGATCATCAAGCCCATTCTGTATTGCTTTAAAGTAGAATATCTAAGCGCTTAAGCCGTGCTAGGAGGAGTGAGAGGTGTTGCATCTTATAATTACCTCTCATGAACTGACTCAATAAAACCGCGTCTGCTACTATTTTCTCTTGTTTGTGTTTGTTGCTTCCAAGGTGTCACCTTTTTATTTATTCTAGTCAAAGATATCTATATATGATGCTATATATTGTTATCAATGCATACAAATAACACTTGTTTATTTCATTACCTGCAGCGGCCAAGAACACTAGTCATCCGTCTGATATGGACCAGGTTATAGAGGGGAGAATTATTAAATTCCGACAATTCCTGATCATGTTCGTTAGTGTGGACAATATTTGGCCACATGTTGTTGCCGATCTTATTACTAATGGTGAGACAATTATATAGCATACCAATTTCCATCAACAATGGCATACTGTTAGTGCTTGCATACCTCAGTGCTCAGGGGCTTCGAAAAAGTTGATAAAGTAATAAATCTTCCATTAATAAGGAAATAAATCATAAGTTTAACATGTATAAGGAAATAAATCTTAAGTCTACCATTAATAAGAAAAACAAATCATGAGTCTACCATTAATAAGAAAATAATTCATAAATCTACCAGTAATAAGGAAATAAATCATGAATATATCGTTTGCAAGGAAAGTAATCGAACTACATTCTAATTAGAATATATACCAATTCATTGCCGTATTATTATTGTCGCAAGAAGACCCTAGTGGTTTGGGCTAACTCAGGAAAGAATCAATGACGGTGAATGCATAAGTTTAATGAAACTTTTAAAATATGTTAAATATATATACAATTATCAAAAAAAAACAAGCAAATACACGGAGGAAATATGAAAAGACTGTTCACATGAACGTTTAAGACGTTCTTAGTATTATCACAAATACTGAATGTGTCGACTGACTATATATGATACTAAAGTGTTGTTAAAGTTATTACAATGTTGATGTGCACAAGAAGTTTGGTCTAGCGCGATGAATGTGATGCGCGAGAGCTCATGAATATGATGATGCGCGAATCCAATAGGTGATTGTCATCAAATGCCTTTTATAAGGGTTGGTGACGCGATAGATATGATAATTAAACTCCACCGAGATTGTGATTGACGTTTCTCCAGTGAGGACTGATAACGGGCCCACCTCGTGTCCCGGGGGTTGTTGATTCTATAACCTGGCCATGTTGTCCAGGTACGGGGACCCTTTCCACCGCTCGTTACGTTATGCGTTGATTCACCTGGAGGGCCAACACACCCTAAAGGCTTGGCTCCACTCCGGGAGGCTTATCTCCACTCCGGAAGGTTTATCTCCACTCCGGAAGGTTTAGGCTGCAACAATACCTACTTTTAGATGTCGGTTCATTAAAATAACGATCTTATACAATTATCAGTACATGTATATAAACAAATCATTATCTAGTAACGCTCGAATTATGATGTGTAGCAATTTATACGTATTCTACAATACTATGTATACTCATCGACATATATACAAGTATAGCACCTCACCGTTAAACAATGCACCTAATATACAACGTTATCAATTTAATATTATATTACAATTAATAAGTTATGCACATATGCATATATACATGCATGTCCTATCAATGTTAACTAATGCACCTATACAACGTTATCAAATTAATATCGTTCAATTAATGATCGACTACAATAATGATATCTAATAAAGTTAACATCTGAATCATATGCTAGTGTATCAAGTTAACGTTTGAGAAACATAAACGCTAACCGGATGTAGTTACATCACCAAACAAGATGGAGAATCTCACTGGGTACAAATGTACGATAAAATTTCATAAAATCAATACTGACCACATATTGCCTGTGAATTTCGCCGTTTCCAACTTCTGCCCAAACAAGGCAACTTTCAATCAATCCCGGCCATGACTGAAGAACAATGCATTTTTATAACCAACGTTCCGCCCAAAACATTATTTCCCACGTTCATTCCGTGAAACACGTGGCTAAATGTGCAGTATGTTCTTCTACACGAAAGGACCCTTACATAATTTTGCCCTTTAGAGAGATAGATTGTAAAATACCTATACTTTTACATGCATTAACGCACATATAAACTTATTGAACAGCCCTGCTGAACTCACTCTACCGGCGCTATAAAATTGCACGTTTTTCCGCGATACATGAAAATATCATGCGACTGTTGAATATGTTTCAACAGAACAATGGATTAGCATTAGATGTGACTGACAGATGTCGGCAAGTGTACGACCAATACGCTCTACTCGAGATTATTTTGTGACAATTCATTTGACTCATTTGCTTTGTATTATTCTCAACCTGATTGAAAACAAGAGCTGTCGGAGATCTCGACTATTCGATTTTTCAGAGAATAATAAATTATATAGCCAGTATATACCATCAGAAAACAAGACTAAAACAATGTGGGGGTGGGCGGCGGGGCGGTTATAGAAACTCTGGCCGATGTAAAATTATTGTTAGAATCTCATACAAATTATACTAAAATTTGGGGCAGGATGTGGAATATTTTTTATTTTTATCAGTTTTAATCCAAAATTGCTGACATTTTAAATAAATGTGTGGTCGAAAGGCGACTAGGGGAGGGAGTGGGGGAGGCGAATTTATTATGTGGCCCCATTTCAGTTTTTTTATTGGTATTTCATCTGTGTCTGAATTAAATCTAAATTATTTTGTATGTAAATTATTGCGTTCAAATTAAAATTTTAATATCCAAATAATGGAAGAAAAAATTAAAACAATTCCCATCCCACTGTCCTCCATGTGAGGGGATCCCATAAACCAATGATGTGGGGGAGCAGGGCGGGTGCACATCACTGACATAGGTGTAGATTTGATTAAACAAAACAACACAGACATGTAAAAAGAACAAAAAAACAAACACCATTCATCATGGTGATGGTGATGATCGGGTGGTGAGATGGTTGGTGTGGGGTGGGGGTGGGGGTTAGAGGCGGCGGGGGCGAAACATATTGATCAACTGATAAAATAAAACAACACAGAGATATGTACAAAACAGTATAAAAATAAAAATATTCCGGTGGTGGTGATGATGATGTGGTGTGGTACTGTTAAGGGATGGAGTGTGTGGGATAACATAGCTATATGTGTACAAATTGACCAAAACAACACAGAAATATCTAAAAAAAAAATAATAATAATAATAATAATAATAAATCGAGTTTCGAGTGTCTGTGCGTGGGGTGGGGGAGAAGGAGGTGCGGGTTGGGGGGCAACATTGCTATATGTGTCAGAATTGACCAAAACAACACAGAAATATGTAAAAAAAAATATCGAGTTTCGGGTGGTCGGGTTGGGATGGTGCTGTGTGGGGGGGGGGGGGGGGGGGGGGGGGGAGAGAATCGGTGGGAGGAAGCAACATAGTTATATGTGTAAGAATTAACGAAAACAACACCAAAACTATGTAAAAACAAATTGCTTTCTAGGCTATTGTTTTTTTGTATTGCCTATTGATGCTGCCTTGTTGGTTAGAGATTAGATCATGGCAGGGATTTCTTTATTTACACTGTCCTGTTTTAATGGGATGACAGTAGGGTAAGTGTGAGGTTTGGTGCACCATAGAACCGGTTTAAACCCCCAGTGGCCTACTTTGCCACTGACCGTTCCAAGGCGGTAGCCCTATTGTCAATCATTTTGTGTTTGTGATGTCGTTTGTATTTATTATTACTTTTGCCTTCTTGTTTGTCTGTTTGCGTGTTTGTTTCTGTGTTTTATGGTTGACTGTCCTCCTTGAATGCTACTTTCCCTGTCCGATCTTTTTATATTCTTCGAGTGGGGGTTGGGAGGGCGATGGGAATGGGAAGGCGGGTGGGAGGGGTATGAGGGGGCAACATAGTCATATGTGTAAGAATTGACCAAACCAACACAGAAATATGTAAAACAAAAAGTTTCTAGAGAGAGGCGGGAGGGTGGAAGGCGGGTGGGCGGGAGGGGGCAACATTGCTATATGTGTAAGAATTGACTAAAGCAACACAGAAATATGCAAAATAAAATTTAAAAAATATGAGTTTCGAGTTAGGGAGTGGAGGTGAGGACGGTGGAATGCGGGCAGGCGGTGGGGAGGGGACAACATAGCTGTAGAATTGACCAAAACAACAGAGAAATATGTTTAAAATAATACGGGCTTGGTGGGGAGGGGGGTGTAGCGGGGAGGAGGGAGACTATGCCCAAATATGGGTGAGGTATGAATAAAATGCATAATGCTATAAGAAATCCCAAACCAAAATTATAGATATATTCAACAGGTTACATGCAAACCTAGATCTGCCTTTATTGCACATTTTATGGGCCATCACAATTTGGGTTCCATGAGTGCCCGGAATTTGCAGAAGACAAAATTACTTATGCAACCCTTTACAACATACTATAACGAAACCAATTCCCAAATGTAGTTGAGCTACGACAAGAAATGTAAGAGATATAGACCTGTTAACACAGCTTACACTCAAAATGTGATGTGAAATGGACACATTTTAAGGGCTATCAGAATTTGGGTTCCATGGGAGCCCATGGGTTATAGGAACCAAAATTGCTTATGCAGTCCTTAAGATAATGTTATAAGGAAGCCCATGGCCAAATTTGGTTATACTAGGATAAGAAATGTAAGAGAAATAGACTTGTAAACACAGCTTACACGCAAACCTCGATGTGGGGTGATTACATAAGCTCTCTTATTCTTCGAATAGTCGAGCTAAAAATACACTGTGATTTTTCATCACAGGCAGTCCACCTTTCATGGGATTTGCTTCAGGGGGCGAGGAGTTATGGAGCAGACAAGATTTTTCATTATCTTGTCCCGGTAACCTTGACCTTTGATCTACTGACTCAAAATTAATAGGATCATCCTTCCACCACAGGCAGTTCACCTATAAAGTTTCATAAGATTTGCTTCAGGAAGAGAGGAGTTATGGAGCGGACAATGTTTTTCATTATCGGGTGCCGGTGACTTTGACCTACTGACCTCAAAATCAAATGGGGTCATCCTCTCACCACAGGCATTTCGCCCATGAAGTTGCATGAGCTTTGCTTCAAGAGAAGAGGAGTTTTGGAGAACACAAGTTTTTTCATTATCGGATGCCGGTGACCGTGACCTTTGACCTACTCAATCAATATCAGAAGTGTTCGTACTCTCACCACAGGCATTTCACCTATAAAGTTTCATGAAATTTGCTTCAGGGGGAGAGGAGTTATTGAGCGGACAAGGTTTTTCATTATCGGGGCCCTGTGACATTGACCTTTGATCTACTGACCTCAAAATCAAAAAGGCTTGTCCTCTTACCACAGGCAGATCATCTGTAAAGTTCATGAGCTATGCTTCAGGGGGACAGGAGTTATGGAACGGACAAGGTTTTTCATTATCGGGTCCTGCTGACCTTGAGCATTGACCTACTGACCTCAAAATAAATAAAGGTTGTCCTCTCACCACAACCAGTTCACCTATGAAGTTTCATGAGATTTTCCTCAGTGGGAGAGGAGTTACGGTGCGGACAATGTTTTTATATTATCGGGACCCATTGACCTTGATCTTTGACCAACTAACTTCAAAATCAACAAGGGTCCTCCTCTCACCACAAGCAGTTCACATATGAAGTTTCATGATATTTACTTCAAGGGGAGCGGAGTTATGGTGCGGACAACGTTTTTCATTATCGGGTCCCGGTGACTTTGACCTTTGACCTACTGAACTCAAAATCAACAGGGGTTATTCTCCCACCACAGGCAGTTCACCTATGCAATTTCGTGAGATTTGCTTCAGGGGGAGAGGAGTTATGTGGCGGACAATGTTGCGTCTACAGACAACAGACGGACAGACGGACATGGTGAAACCAGTATACCCACTAAACTTCGTTTAGCGGGGCTTTTAGCGGGGCTATAACAATACATATGCCCAAGTATCAAAGACATAAAGTTAGGCAATCACATAAAGTTAACTGAGGTTGAGTTTGTTGGAAATAAGCAAAATATGACCTTGACTTTTGTATTTTTTGTCCTTCAGTGATGTCCAAGTATCTAACAAAGAATATGAGGCAATCACATACCGTTAACTGAGGTTACCTAACCAAGGTTAAGTTTTGGGAAAATAACGCAAAATATGACCTTAACCTTGGTAATTTTGGCATTACCTGATGTCCCTTGACCCAACAAAGCATCTGACAAAATTTCAGAAAAATCGAGCAGCGGTTGTTGAGATATAGTTGATTTAAAATGTGGCCGCTGCCGGAAAAGTGACTGCTATGTCTCGCTACCCACTATGTGTGCGAGACAACTAGGTGGCACACAAACTTCTGGCTTATGCTTGACTAATCAAACTCTTATTATATATACACTGATAATATTCATGTTTATTTTTCTTACAGATGTCGCACAATCAATATATCGACTCAGTAATGAGGGCAACATTATCGCCATGGAAACCTTACTGGATGAAATCTTCAAAATAGAACTTAACTTCAAATGGACGCGTTTCGTTGAATGCCTTCGAAAGTCAGGTAAATGCAATAAAGTTTGTATTAAATATCAACTCGTAGATTGTTTTTTTGCTCATTGTAATGTATACTTACAATTCTTTTAAATATACTAAAACGAAAAAGAAATGTAACTCTGGAATTTGCGCTATATATTGTATGTACAATATGCTGCTGTTAATCGAATGGGGAAAATAACAGACTAAAACAACATATAACACAGCAAATAGTATTCCTAGTACGCGTTTGGCTCAAGCATGTAAGCAAACTTAAGATGTAAAATTTTGCAAACTCTTTACGTTAAATACAGTACTGAACTGGCTCAAATTTTCAAAGAGGAACTTCAACATTTATAAATGTCTTGTTACAAGATGTACGTGATTAAATCTCTAACTAACTGCAACTTTGTGTTACAAACATCTTGGTATTTCTTTGGAATATTGTGTGGAATTAAAGGTGCAGTATATATAATATATAGCGGAAAAACCCGAGTTGCGTTTCTTTTTTGCTTCAGTATATGAAAGTATATTCATCTCATATAGAACTTCAGGGGTGTTATTATTTACTGGTCCTTCGGAATCATCAAGCCCCAGTATGTGTGACTTTAATGCCTTTTCCTGTTCGATTTGTATATCTATATTTAATGCCGCTTAAGCCGGTGCTAGTGGGCGTGAGAGGTGTTGCACCTTACATTAAATCTGTTTAACAGGCTCGATAAAACAAAGTCTGCTACTTTTCTCTCGTGCGTGCGTGTGTGTGTGTGTGTGTGTGTGTGTGTGTGTGCTTGTTTCCTTCTTATGGACTCCCTTTTTAGTAATTATTCTTATTTGTATTACAGATTATTCATATATGGCCGACATTCTTTCTTGTGACGAAAAAAACATACAGTTAAGAGAAATGAATATTTTGAAATTATTTTCTGCACGTCTGGCAAATCGACTAAATCCCAATGAGTTGATGCCATCACTGTTGGCGGAAGGGGTCATCAACGAGCATGACAAGGCTGAAATTATATCAAAATGTCGGACATCAGGCAATGTTGCAGCGTCCATAATTCTTCTGGATCGCATACACTGTAGGCTTCCTCCACGACAATGGTATACCTCGTTTTTACGAGTTCTTATCAAGTGTGGACATGCTGATATAGCGCGAGAAGTAGACCCGGATTATTGTCTCAAGCAACGCGACAATCAAATAGGTAATGTGGCAATATATGAATTGAAATCAAAGAGTAATTTGTTAAACACTTTAACATAATACAGCGTCATATCGAGTTAATTCTCAGCAAATGAGCAATGGATAATAACAAACAATGAAAGCTATATATATTTGTTTCTTTCATAAAAAAGGCTCTTCTGACACGATATGCTTACCTTTCATTTATGAAACCTCACTGGTTAACTTGACTTTGCTGTGTGTGCAATGTAGAAATTACAACTACAACCAAAACACATATAACAAATCAATTGTCGTTTTGCATATTTACACAGATATATTGCTTTTCTGAAGACTGATTTCTCTTACGATCATCGATTCATAATATACCATGTATCAGTTGTTTTATTTTGCATTTGATATTTAAGAAATAGAACATCATTTACCGTGAATTATCGTTTAATATATCACGGTTTGGAGTTCAATTCTAAACAATAATTTCACTCGACCTTAATTTCACGAGCCCGAAGTTCGAGTGAAATTATTGTTTACAATTGAACGACAAACCGTGATATATTACTATTCTATTCTAATACCCTTAAAATGTGAAAATAACGCACTCATCTGAAATCTTTCGCATTGCTTTGCTTACTCTCCTAACGTTGCAAACGTTTCAGTGATATCTTTCACATTGCCTTGCTTATTCTCCTAACGTTGCAAACGTTACAGTGATATGTCGTTAAATATAACGATATATTTTTAACTAGGTTATATAGTGCGGGTGTATTAGAATACAGTGTATATTAATTTATGCCACTCTACATTAGAGATTGACTGTGTTCTGGCAATGCTGTATTCCTGTTCGCTTTTATACTTAATTTTTTATTCTCATCTGTGTTTAAATATATCATAAAACACATAAATTATTAATATATGTAGTGCGATAATGTATCCTATTAATTGTTTGTTTTGAATGCCTGTTTTCGTTGACTTCTTCTGTTAATGCTACATTTCCTTTCGATTTGTATATCTACTTTTATATACATTAGTAGTTACTATGATATATGCATTAGTAGTTACTATGATATATGCATTAGTAGTTACTATGATATATGATTATCCCATTATGTTCGGCTTTTTTCACTAGGATCAACATTTGCGTGTTTCTCCACTGGATGCGATACAGCAGAAGCCCTTGACAAACTGGGAGAACTGAATCAAGTTCTGGATTCTGCCTTCGTGAACGTTAACAAATTCAGACTCAAACGAGAGATTAACGCACTTCGTCAGCATTTCGAGAAATTGGAAAGTGACCTGTTGAATAAAGTTGAAGAAAAAATCAGTGATAAAGAAAGGCCTCTCCATAAAGCAAGGCGATTAGTTGAAGAAAGCGTGCAAAGGTATTATCAATATTAATTTGATAATGTTTAAACATCTTTTTCACTGTGAAATGGCCTTACCATTGTGTGTGTGGTGTCGCATGCTCTGCTTCTGTTTATCCTTGTATATGGTTGTTTTGATTAGGTTTCTTTTTGAAAAATGATTTCTGTGACTACTGTTCCTTATTGATTTGTATATCTACTTGTTAATATCAGAACATAATCAATGTAAAAAGATGTGAAAGGAGAAACTTGGAAAATCTTCGAACAAGATAATACAAACAACGTGGCAGTCTCGGTTTGATTGAGATGTTCTCGGGTGCACCAAACCTCACACTTACCCTACCGTCAACCCAATAAAACGGGACGGTGTACATAAAGTAATGCCCTCTATGAACTATTCTCTAACCAACAAGGCAGCATTAATAGGCAATATAAGTAAAACACAAAGATGCTCGTGTATATATAAATACAAAAGAACAATAGCCTAGAAAGCCACATAGACTGTACTCATTGACTTGGCAAAAGCCAGAGAAACAAGAGAATAAACCATTGAGGGCACGACAAGACAAGACTGCAGACAAACATCAAACATCACCGTCCTTTTGGGCTTTAGGTAGGGTCCACAGCCTGTCCGGTCATCACACAATTAAAGAAGAAATCATAGTGGCGAACTGTAAATGGGTCCATCACCAAGCATGCAGTGCGTTGCAAAATGATAGAGTCATATAAACCTTTTTTGATAAACCTTTTAACAAGTTTAACAAAGATAGTATGAAAGTGATCATGGCCAGGATCTTACGACATTTGTAAATCACGTCACCATAGAAGTCAGGTTGTGATAGTCCTTGTCGCAGAAGTGTCCTTAAATTACTTTTATATTTGGAAAGAAGATCAGCGTTACGATAATACAATTTTGCAAAGGTTTTAGGAAGTTTATGGTAACGGTTACCCTGATGGAGTAGCTTTTTAGTTATACAACGATTACGAATATTAAAGTCCTCAACTCGAGTACAAGCTCTAGAGAAACGAATAAGTTGAGACACATAGACCCCATAAGAAGTTGCTCGGGGAACACATCCCCATGTAAATGGGAATAATAATATCAAAATTAAAATCATCTCTCTTGTCATATGTTTTGCTAATTATTTCACCATTTTTAATGGAGAGATGTAAATCAAGAAAAGAAGCGTTAGTATCAGAAATATTAGCTTCGTTATCAAAAGAGGTTATGACCCTATCATTTTTCAACGTACTGCATGTTTGGTGGTGGACCATTTTACAGTTCGCCACTATGCTTTCTGCTTTAATTGTACGATACTTCATCTGGTACATCAAAGTACCAGATGCACTTTCAGGTATGTGTATTAACACACCAATCATTAAAAACAAACGTGATTTTGCTGAAGTCATCTGAGCATATACCTTCTGTTCTCGACTAGTGCGCATATTTAGATAATGAATTGACGTAATTATAATGTATATGTTCACAATGCAGTTAACAATGATTTTCTGTCTATTCAGGGTACGTATTTCGGAATCCGGAAATGACCAGGTCGACCTTGCGGCAGTACAACAAGAAGTGTGTGAAGCCATCCAACATACGCGTGAACGCAGTGTTAGATTGAAACCATCTCAGAGATTTCTGCAAATTACATGTTTAGGCGATTTATATGAAACAAACAGTCTGATAGGACAGGAAAATGAAATAAATCCATATGAACCTCAGCAGTATTGTCGCAGTCGTATATCATCTTCAGAATCGTCTGTGTCGTCTGGTTATATAGAAGTCACAGGTGTCTGCCTGTCACCCATGAATCCTTCCAGTTCCAGACATATAAGCAAGTCATCTACAAAGAAGTTGAGATCTTCATCTCCAAATATTTTTTTCTCGGGTGACGTATCAGGTGTTCAATGTGAACGTAATACAGGTGCTGAATGTATCTTAGAAGAAACCATGAAGGCAGCGTTGAATGTTCCGAGTGCTCGACATCACGCTCAAAGAGTTTCAGCATCACCCGGATGTTTGCGAGTATCAGACATTAAAAGAAAACGACGCACTTACAGCGAATCTGATTTCACTACATTTATACCAAAATACAAACCACCGGCATCAGCACATCCTATTGTTGCTGAATTACAAAGACGAGAAAGTGATCCGTTTGGAAAAAGTAAACACGCAGGGGAAGACAGTGTACGTCACTTGCAAAGTGCCAAAGGGTTAGGATGTTTGCGAGCATCAGAAACAGACAGAAGGAGACGTACATGCAGCGAATCTGATGACATCTTATCCAAATGTAAAGCACTGACGTCAGGACAGTCTAGTGTTGCCGAATTAATAACACCAGCAAGTGCATCGATAAGAAAATGTAAAACAGCAGGGGCCGATAGAGTACAACTGCAAAGTGAGAATGGGTTAGGATGTTTGCGAGCATCAGATACAAACAAAAGGAGACGCACCTGTAGTGAATCTGATTCGATTGACGTTACATCAGAATGCAAAGTACAGTCTAGTATTGATGAATTAGAAAGATCATCCAACGTATCTTTAGGGAAACCTAGATATTGGGCGGGTATTGGCACTGCTTTGAGTGTGTTGAGTAATGCAATCAACAACAACAAGTATTTGCTCAATGTTTCAACTCCAAAACAAGGACGATTTCGCAAAGAATCTGAATCAAGTTCACTAACTACTGAAAGTTCAGAACGACCAACATCAACGCAATCGTCATCGCTAAAAGAACATGATTCCGAGTCGATTGTTTCTACAGGGTTTACTTATTCAGAAGTGACAGAATTGTCTCAATTTTCGTCTCAGGACGGAAGAAAACCACTTATCTACCACGGCAAAACCACATTACGAAAGGCACATGCAATACTAACAGATATCTGCGCATTAGATTCTCATTATATGGTACTCGTAGATGAATATAACGCGTGTATTATCGTATTTCATGAAACTACAAAGCAGTCTAAAGAGTTTCGTTGGCCAAAACTGGTACCTACAAGGGTCTGCTCCTGCAATTCCGACTCATTGCATGTGCTATTCAGGCGGCGCAAAGATGCGTCTACTGTCCTTAAGTTATTAGCAATAAAGACAAACAATGGACAACCAGAGAACAATAAAACTACTCGTATAAACGCTTCCATTGTACGGACAATCAACTGTAGTTGCAGAGGAAAAGTATCATGTATAAGAAGCGAGAAAAGTAAGATTTATGCAACTTGCTTTGATAAACATGTTCATATTTTTGAAAATAACGGCGACGAAGCTCGTGTCGTGCCATTGGATGTGCAACTAGATGAATGGTGGCCGAATTATATCGCGGTAAACCAAACTGAAAGGTTTTTGTATGTAAGCGAAATATATACTGCAAGTGTGTTCTGCTTTGATACAGACACTGGCCACTTGCAATGGAAACGTCAAACTCCTGACATTGAGGGAATTATTGCGTTTGGCAACACAGTCTATTTAGCACAAAATAGACTCAATCAGCTTGTATCTGTATCAGCTGAGTCGCAAGAAGTTAGCACAAAAGTTATTGAGAATGTCCTTTTTCCATTTGCATTGGCGACAACAAGCAGGCATGACACGATATATGTAACACAATATCACAAAGACTTTCATAAAATCAACCGAACTGTGAAATGGTTTTGAAGATAAGCATTGCACGGTGGCGAAACCAATGATTTTTTTATTCGGGTTCACGGGAAAATATAAAGACGTGGTCTATTCAGATATGTGTCAACAACATGTTTTAAACTAAAGCGCACATACCGTTATGTACAACGTGCGCTCTTTCCTACGCCGAAAACGAAAAAGTTGGCACTCCTAAAGTGTTTTAAATGAAAGACAGCCTATGGCCTTGTACGCTATTGGAGTGATACTTTCAGAAGTTGGCATAGCCGCCGTGAATAAGTGAGTGTTGCTTCATGGTTATGGCAGGTCAATATTTATGTTATACAATTGGGTCTATAAAGAGCCGATACAGAATATATGTTACTAGGAAGTGTTTAATAATACATGATGAAAAGCTTTTTTGGAATAGCTCTTCAATTAAGTTGGAGCTGATAACAATGTGCCTTTGTGAGTCTCCTCAGGTTGATAAGTGATATAGATGTATATGGTATGATACTGTGATATAGATGTATATGGTATGATACTGTGATAATGAACGTAAAGTTGCATGGTCACATTGTTGACTGAGAGCAGGTTTAATTGAAATAAGAAAGTGAAAATAATTTGCGTGACATTGTAGACCATTGTAGTAGTTTAGTCAATGGGTTCACAAACCGGTATGGTAGTAATTTGGCCACATTCTATATCCGGAGTTGTCGTTCCTTGCATCCACATTAAAACTCTGTCATAAGAAGAATCTTATAAAACGATGAAATCAATTCGTGGCACTAATCTGTTTTCTGATTCAACCTGAAAGAAAAAGAAAACCAGTACTATGATAATTAGCAAATAAAAAGGTTATTCTTCGGCATATCACTCCACCGTTAAAACATTCAAAATGATTCAATATCAGACTTCATCTTTGCGCTTCCAATAGGGTTACACTATAGTTTGCGTTTACCAGCAAATTCCATAATAGCAGAGCTCTAAATAGCCTACCTAAAATTAAAGTAATAACTAAATACGTCCTAACTGTTCAAAATAAGTTGTGTACGATTGTGTACCACTCAATCAGCAGCCTCCGTATCAATGGTGGTGTCAAACCGTGGTGCTGACGTATCAATGGTGGTGTCAAACCGCGGTGCTGACGTATCAATGGTGGTGTCAAACCGTGGTGATGACGTATCAATGGTGGTTTCAAACCGCGGTGCTGACGTATCAATGGTGGTGTCAAACCGCGGTGCTGACGTAGCAATGTGGTGTCAAACCGCGGTGCTGACGTATCAATGGTGGTGTCAAACCGCGGTGCTGACGTATCAATGGTGGTATCAAACCGTGGTGCTGACGTATCAATGGTGGTGTCAAACCGTGGTGCTGACGTCAAAATATTAATGTGGTCATATGACACAACTAGTATCGTGTTATCCGAGATGCTGACAGAGGTAAAATGGAATGAACGACAACCCTGGTAGAGATTGGTATGGCCCGTTAACCAACAAACGATGTATCTGTATATGTGCTATGGGTGTTGGAAAATATACTCTTAATACTGTTTTATTAATGACCTCAAAATAGTAAGAAAGTGGAAACCTATTATGAAGTTAATTTATAAACGTCTATTAAATTAATATGACGAACTGTGCAATACATATAAACTGTTATAAATTGGTGTTACAGAGTTGGTCCGTCTCTTGAGACTTCCTGCTAGGCTAATTATAATAATGTTGTTTTTTCTTAACTAATGTAGGGATTATAATATAACAACCCTGATAATATTCAAGTCGGGGAAAACTTTTTGAAGGAGCAGCTCTTGAACTAAAAGCAAAATTAACGCCGATAATTGGAAACAAGAGGCCCAAGAGGACCTGTATCGCTCTACTGACTATATGATGTCCATGGTGGGGTAGGGTGGGGTGGGGGTAGAAGGATTGTGTGTCAGATAAGGCAGTATCAAACCAGTTTTTATAAAGCGTCTTATAGGCTCAGGTTTGGCTAGCTGTAAAACAAATCAAACGTTCGTTAATATAAATATAGATATAAAAATCGAACAGGATAATCAGCATTCAAGGACGACAGTCAACCATAAACACACATAGAAACAAAGAACAAATTTAAAGATGAATAAAAGGCCAAATAAGACACCACAAACACAAACGGGTTGACAATAGGGCTACCGCCTTGAAATGGTCAATGGCAAAAAAGGCCACAGGGGATTTAAACCAGGTTTTAGGGTGAACCAAACCTCACACTTACCCTACTGTCAACCCAATAAAACGGAACAGTGTGAATAAAGAAATCCCCGCCATGAATTAACACTCAAACCAAGTTTGACATGTAACCCCGGGGCATGTACATGTCGAGCCAGTCATTTTGGTAAAGGTTCCAAATCGATAGCACTTACCGTTTTTGAGAAGTAGTCGCCAAAAAATCGCATTTTTAAAATCTATTTTTATCTGTGGCGGTCATCTTGAATTTTCGGCTGACCTTAATTTTTGCTAGGATCAACTAGACATCAAGTGCAACATTCCTGTGAAGTTTTGTGAAAATCCGTCAAGTAGTTTCAGAGGAGTATTCGCCGAAATAAAGTTTACAGACAGACATACGGACGACTGACGCCGCACCACGGCTAAAAATGATAGTAAAAGTTAGGGCAGTATGTGAAATATTATTATTTTTATCAGTTTTAATCCAAAATTGCTGTCATTTTAAAGAAATTTGTGGTCGAAAGGCAACTTGGGGAGGGAAGGCTTATCTGGCATTTTTTTGTTGTGGCCTCATTTCAGTATTTTTATCGATATTTCATCTGTGTACCTGAATTTAATCTAAATTGTTTTATATGTTAATGACTGCGTTCAAATTAAACATTTAATATCCAAATAATGGAAGGTAAAATGAAAACAATTTCCCTCCCCCTGTCCTCCATGTGAGGAGTGTCCATAAATCAATGGGGGCAGGGCAGATAGGTGTAGATTTGATAAAACAAAACAACATAGACATATGTAAAAAAAAAAAAAAACGTTCGGGTAGTGGGATGGTTGGAGGGTCGGGGGCAAAACATATTGATCAACTGATAAAACAAAACAACACAGATATATGCAAAAACAAACAAAACATTCAGGTGGTGGTGATGATGGGGTGGTGGGGTGGTTTGGGGGTGGGGCGAAACATATTGATAAACTGATAAAACAAAACAACAAATAGAGATATGTAAAAAAATAAAAATACATTCGGGTGGTTATGATGATGGATTGGGGGATGGTTAGGGGATGGGGTTGGGGTGTGAGTAACATAGCTATATGTGTAAAAATAGACAAAAACAACACAGAAATATGTAAAAAAACACTAATAATAATAAAAATAATAATATTAATCGAGTTTAGAGTGTGAGGGTGCATGGGGGAGGGCAACATATATGTGTAAGAATTGACCAAAACAACACAGAAATTTGTAAAAAGAAAAAGAAGAAGAAATAGTTTCGAGTGTGGGATGGGGGTGGGACAGGGGAAGGCGGGTGGATGTGGGGGTGGGTGTGGGTAACATGGGCATATGTGTAAGAATTGACCAAAACAACACAGAAATATGTAAAAAAAATCGAGTTTCGAGTGGGGGGTGGGGTGTAGGGTGGTGGGGGTTGCAACATAGCAATATGTGTAAGAATTGACAAAAATAACTCCGAAATATGTCAAAAAGACAAATGTGTTTCGAATGTGTGTGGGGGAGTTGGGAGGGGCAACATAGCTATATGTGTAAGAATTGACCAAAAAAACGAAGAAATGTAAAAAATAAAACATAAAAAATAACGGGGCGTGTAGCAGAAGGGAGGAGAGGCGGGGAGTAGGGCCCATGCCCCACTATGGCAACATAGCTATATGTGTAAGAATTGACCAAAACAACACACAAATGTAAAACATACAAAATAAAATAATAACGGGGCGTGTGGCAGAGGGAGAAGGGGGCGGGGATGAGGGACCTATGGCCCACTATGGGCAAATTTGACCTTAGGGGCTATTGTCCTAGGGGCTAATGTCCGTTTACCGGGTTAATATTAATGAAAGCTCGGGCAAGTTCGAAAACTAGCCAAATCGGATTAGTAACACCGGAGGTATGGCGCTTGATTTAGTTAAAAATGCTATATTTTGCATCATTAAGGCCCTCATTTTTCATCCGATCTTAACCAAACTTTACCCAATTGGTTATATCAATGAAAACTTGGACAAGTTCAAAAACCAGCAAAATCGGACGAGTAATACCAGAGTTATGGCCCTTGATTTAGTTTACAATCCTGTATTTTGCCTCTTTAAGACAATAGGGCCTTCATTTGGCTGGATTTCAACGAAACTGCAGGGATTATCAGTATCAAGCATAGTTGTGCATGTCATCGGCATGTTCCGGTTGAATGGTTTTGGCACAGTGATGTCCCTTTAAAGGTTTAAATACACAAAATTTGTCCAAACAAGTTCTCCGGAACCCTTGGCTTGATTTAAAAGAACCGGCAAGGATGATGAGTACCAAGCATAGTTGTGCATATCCGCTGGTTGCTGGTTGAAATATGTTCGGCAGAGTTATGGCCCTTTATAGGTTTTAATGCCAAACGTTTTCCGGACTGGTTATTCTGAACACCTGGCCGTATTTCAGCGAAACTTGGCAACGTTGATCAGTATCAAGCCTAGTTGTGCATATATTTGCCATGTTCCGGCTGATTGATGTTTGGTGGAGTTATGGCCCTTTAAAGGTTTTAATACACATATTTTGTCCAGATTAGTCTCTTCTGAACACCTGCCCGGATTTCAACATTATAGGGATAATAGTTTTCGTCTCCTGCGTCCTCGTCGGCGTCCCAAATCAAGGGTTGCGTGTAAGCTGTGTTTACAAGTCTATGTCTCTTACATTTCTTATCCTAGCACAACCACATTTGACCATGAGCTTCCATATAGCATTATCTTAAGGGCTGCCATAGTATTTATTTTTCCTGTAACCTCTGGGCTCCCATGGAACCCAAATTATGTTCGTCCTTAAAATGTTTACAGGTCTATATCTCTTACATTTCTTGTCCTAGCTCAACTTATTTGGGAATTGGTTTCCTTATAGTATGTTGTAAAGGGTTGCCTAAGTAATTTTGTCTTCTGCAAATTCTGGGTTCCCATGCAATCCAAATTGTGATGGCCCATAAAATGGGCAATAAAGGCAGATCAAGGTTTGCATGTAAGCTGTTGTATATATCTATAATTTTGTTTGGGATTTTTAATAGTATCATACTTCACCCGGTACAACCTGTGCAAGATTGGTATAGATCAAATTATAAATGAAGGTGCTAGAGTGTTCACAAGGCAGAATATGGCATTTTTCAGCAAATCAAGGGCCATAACGCTGGTGAAACTAATCCGATCTGGCTGATTCTCGAACTTGTCCGAGCTTTCATTGATATAAAGACCGTGACGTTAATGGATGACAGACGATGACGGACAACGATGGACGACGGAGCATTCGGTCAATAGAACTAACAAGAGGCCCAAGTGGGCCCCTGCATCGCTCTACTGGCTATATGGAGTCTGTGGTGGGGGAAAACAACAACGATATGCGCAACTAGGCTTGTTACTGATCATTCCTGCCAAGTTTCACTGAAATTAGGAAAACTACTCCGGTTAAGTTTGTGTATGACTATAACTTTGTCAAAAATCATTCAAATGGAACACGGCGATGATATGTGCAACGAGGCCTGGTACTGATCATCGTTGAAATCCGGCCAGGGGTTCAGGAGAACTAGTCTGTACAAAGTGAGTGTATAAAAACCTTTAAATGAACATAGCTCTGCCAAAATTCAGCTATGATATGCGCAACTAGGCTTGCGAGCAACTTCTTATGGGGTGTATCTGTCTCAACTTATTCGTTTTTCTAGAGCTTGTACTCGAGTTGAGGACTTTAATAATCGTAATCTTTGTATAACTAAAAGGTAAACAATCAGGGTTACCGTTACCATAAACTTCGTAAAACCTTTGCAAAATTTTATTATCGTAACCCTGATCTTCTTTCCAAATATAAATGTAATTTAAGGACTCTTCTGCGACAAGGACTATCACAACCTGACTTCTATGGTGATGTGATTTATAAACTTCGTAAGATTCTTGGTCATGATCACTTTCATACTATCTTTGTTAAACTTTTTAAAAAGTTTATCGAAAGAGGTTATGACCCTATCATTTTGCAACGTACTGCATGCTTGGTGGTGGACCCTTTTACAGTTCGCCACTATGCTTTCCTCTTTAATTGTACGATGACCGGACAGGCTGTGGACCCTATGATGACGCCTACCTAAAGCCCATTGGGACGGTGGCGTTTGATGTTTGTCCATGTTCTTTCTTGTCGTACCCTTAATGGTGTATTCTCTTACTGCTCTGGCTTCTGCCAAGTCATTGAGTACCTTCATTGTGGCTTTCTAGGCTATCGTTTTTTTTGTATTATATTTACACGAGCATATTTGTGTTTTACTTATATTGCCTATTGATGCTGCCTTGTTGGTTAGAGTTTAGATCATGGCGGGGATTTCTTTATTTACACTGTCCTGTTTTAATGGGATGAAGTAGTGTACGTGTGAGGTTTGGTGCACCCTAGAACCGGTTTAAACCCCCAGTGGCCTACTTTGCCACTGACCATTAGCCCTATTGTCAACCTTTTGAGTTTGTGATGTCGTCAATGCTGCTTTCCCTGTCCGATATTTTTAGTATTCTTCGTACTCATTATCCGTGCCAAGATTTGCTGGTATCCGCCCAGGTGAACAGGAAAACTATTCGAGACGAAGTTTGTATATTAAAACTTTTAAAGGGCCATAACTCCGCCAAAATTCATTCAAACGGAACACGATAACAATATGCAAAACCAAGTTTTGTTGAAAGCCGACCAGTGTTTGCGGAGAACTAGTTTGCATATTAAAACCTTTAAAGAGGCCAACAAAAATCATTCAACCGGAACATCAGAACATGACAACAATATGCGCAATTAGGCTTGTTTAGCAGCCTGTAGAAAGATGGGAAGGAGCCTGCCCTCCATGTTTTGTTAATGGTCTTTAGAATGGTAGAACACGGTAGATAAAAGCGTTGCCTAAAGGGGCAGTATACGGCCATTTCCTTCAGATTATTATGTTCGTTTATAGGTTAAACCTATTTATTTCACAAATATTGTGAAACACTATGGCTTATACCAACCCCTCTCATTGGGATATATAATTGTTATTGTGTTAAAAGCATTTCCTATGTGTGAGGTCAATATTATGTTTTAAAAGGGCATGTGACCTTGACTTCTAACTTAAACCATAAGGTTCTTTCTTTGAACAGAGCATGCTCTTGCGAAGTTTCAGGATTGCGAATGTTATGTAGTTGTTTTTCAGCATGGTGACCTTGACCTTTGATCTATTGACCCTAAAACTATTGGGTTTCTCCTCTTACCTCGCGCACTGTACTTATATAGGTTCATATGTTTGTCCGAAATGTTTATTTCCATATAAGGTCATGCAAACCTCGACCTTTGATCTACTGACACCAACAAGAAAATCGGTAGAACGATGGATGCTCCCCGAAAAGTATCCTCAACTTATCATATGGCCTTGTATCACCCAGCAGTTTTCAATTTGCAGTCCCATCTGTAGTTTTGAAGTTATGCTCCAGACAAAAAATTCTAAGTATAGAATTACAAAGGCAACAACCCTAAGTTGACTGACGACAGATTTACGGGTCTTGCAAACTGCACTCCCTCTCATTGCCCTCTATTATTGTATTTAGTTTCATTGTAGTCCCATCAGTAGTTCTGAAGTTATGCTCCGGACAAAAGTCGGACGGATGGAAAGACGGAAGGACGGAAGAATGGAAGGACAGACAAAGCGGCGACTATAATTATGCTTCCCCGAAAATTTCGGAGAGCATAAAATCAGAAGGGTTCCTCTTTTCACCTAGGGTAATGTTCCTATAACGTTTCATGAGTGTGGGTGCTATGGTTTAGAAATTACCTTCTGGAATGTGTATTTCCAAAAAAGATCATGGTGATCTTGACCTTTGACCTACAGAACTCTCAAAAAATAGGTTCCTCCTCTCACCTAGGGCAATGTACCTATAACGTTTCATGGGTGTGGGGGTTATGGTTTTGAGGTTATGGTTCGAAATGCATATTTCCATATAAGGTAATGGTGACTTTAACATTTGACCTATTGACCCCAAAACTTTAAGGTTCCTGTTCTCAACTAGGGCAATGTAACAGTGACGTTTCATGAGTGTAGGTCTCTATGATAGTGTAGGTGTTATGATTTCAAAGTTATCAACAAGAATGTGCATTTCCATATGACGTCCTGGTAACCTTCACCTCTGACCTGCTGACCCTAAAAACAATAAGGACCCTTCACCGACGTAGGGCAATGTACCTATGATGTTTCAGGAGTGTATGTATTATGGTTTCAAAGTTATCTTCGGTAATGCATATTTCCATATCATATCATGGTGACATTAACCTTTCACCTAGTGACCCAAAAAACAATAGGTTTTCTCTTACCATGGGCAATGTACCTTTGAAGTTTCATGAGTATAGGTGTTATGGTTTCGAAGTTATTGTCCAAATGCATATTTCCCATATAAGGTCATGGTGACCTTGCCCTTTGACCTACTGACCCCACAAATAATATGATTCCTCCTCTGACATAAGTCAATGTAACTATGAAGTGTGTGTGTGTGTGTGTGTGTGTGTGTGTGTGTGTGTGTGTGGCTCTAAGGTGTATAGTCCCTCTGCAAACATACTCGATAAGCCTTACGGTATCTCACCGAGATGGGTACAATAGAGTCTAAACTCTTAAAATGTAATTTTGAATTTTTAAATTTACATAGGCCTTAAACAGGTCTGTTTAATGCCTAAATATGTGCCAAAGACGGAGTCAACATCAGCGGTTAATTCAGCCTAATTTTGTGTGTTGACCCTGTGTTTGGCGTTGTGGTGTATGTGGTGCGTGCTTGATTTGCGGTGTTATATGTTTTGATATATCATATTTGCTGGGGGTTGATGATGGGTATTCCTGAACAACGCCATCTCGGGGTGATTAGCGTGTCCATGATACTTATGGTCATCGAACTGGGGCCTGTTCGGTTCATAATGAGTTTATGTTTGTATTGTTGGGGCATTTTGTTGGGTGAGAATTTGGTGGTTGTTATGCCTGGGGCATAGCGTATACGTCTGGGCTGAGGTAGGGTGGCAGCTCTTTCACATTTTGTTCGCGCAAGATGATTACGCTGCCAAGGAGTGAAAAAGGACGATTATGGTCGATAACGGTGTCCAGTCAAGACTGCCCATGTGGCGTATTATCCACAGGCTGGTGATGAAAGGGACCGTAAGGAGGCGCTCCTTAGTTCTAAATGGGTATGTGCAGTATTTACCGGTCCTATATTTTACCATTACTTTGTACTATATTATGAGTTAGTACACTGCTATTACTGTATTTTTACTTTTTAAACGGTCACATCCCTTTTGGTGAAATAAAAAATAGAAAAAATAAGTTTTTATATGACTTTTACTGTTACAGTTACTTGCTTACATATTTAGTATTCCATCTATACTTGTTGTTATGTTGTTATAAAACAAAAATCGAATGCCTTAAGTGGCCTAGAATGTTCTATGCCCTTCGTAGCACCGCTTGTTATCTTCACTAATTTGAATTATCTTATCCATCGCTTTTGAATTGTTTTATTTATACGCGTTGGTTTATAGGCAATGTTCGTATGCCATAAGTGGTCTAAAATGTGCTAGTACCTTTGTAGTACTGCTTGTTATCTCCGCGAAACGGCTTTTTATGATATCTTGCTCCGCGATCTATGTATTCTGCATTACTATATTGGATTGCCTTATCCATCGCTTTTGGATTATTTTATTTATTATCAGCAAGGATACTGGTATTTAGTTAGTTTGTTATCGCGTATTTACTATATATGTTTCATTTCTGAATTGTTTTTAGATAAGCAATTTTGCTTTACTATATTGGATTGCCTTATCCATCGCTTTTGGGTTATTTTATTTATTATCATTGGTTTCTAAACAGCAAGAAAACTGGTATTATCGCGTATTTACTATATATGTTTCATTTCTGATTTGTTTTTAGATTAGCCATACGTCGACCTTTACCTATCTTGTTTTTTTTACCTGACCTACTTGGGTGACCTACTTCGAAATATTTGATGAAGGTCGAATTTGTCAGATACATTGGTCAAGGTCAAGGTCAAGGTTGAATCTATCAATTTGATAACGGACGCGGACCGGATGGAAAGCACTTTGTTGAATCAGACATCATTCATTTATATATTTCCTGTTTCTGTGCATATCTAGTGGTTTATTGGTGTTACGCTAGTTGCGTCTCATATAGCGATTTCTACTATTTAATAATTCTAGCGGAGTTGCCCAGATATGGCTGGTCCTATTATATCTTTAAGCGCGTTTTTAGGTCCGTACTCAAACTTGCTGACAAGGATCCCCGAGTCCTAGCTCAGACTGCAGGACGCGATCTATAATACTCGACGTCGTCTGAGTTTTGAACAAAAGCATACCACTTGTGCCCATCCGTTATCATTGCGACATAGATAATATCCATATGCGGCTGGGGCCCAGAAACTGGAGTCAACCAGTGTTTGCAACTTGCTAGGACGGGTTGACCTAACCATACCTGGGCGTCTAATTTACCTATTTTAAAGACTATTACCGAGTTGCAGAAAGGATAACAAGTTTAGCTATGGACACATACCCATATACCATGTCAATGACACTTTGCTTAACCCATGCGGTCTCTTATAGTATCAGCTATCAAGCTTCGTGTCTACAGCAAATCGACGAGGTACCTGTACCGGCATTCATGTACCTATTTCTATATAGAGTCATGGTGACCTTGCCTTTGACCAATTGCACCCCCCCCCCCCCCACTCCCCACTCTACAAAAACAATATAGAGGGATTTTTCTCCCCCACCTAGGGAATTTGAAATTTGAAACCAAAATGCACATTTCTATATAAGGTCATGGTGACCTTGACCTTTGGCCTTGACCCCAAAAATAATAGGGTTCCTCCTTTTGCCGAGGGCAATGTACCTGTGAAGTTTCATGAGTGAATGTGTTATAGTTTCATAGTTCGAACCCGGAAAGCATATTTCCATACATGGTCTTGGTGACCACACTTTGCCCTACCGACCCCAAAAACAATAGGGTTCCTCCTCTCACCTTTTCTCACCTCGGGCAATGTACCTATAAAGTTTCATGAGTGTAGGTGTTGTGGTTTCGAAGTTTGAGCCTGGAATATATACTTCCATATACGGTCATGGTGACCTTGACCTTTGACCTGCTGATCCTAAAAACAATAGGGTTCCTCCAATCACCTAGGGATATGTACTTATGAAGTTGCATTAGTGTTTCGAAGTTAGAGCCTGAAATGCAAATGCCATATAAGTTCACTGTGACCTGGACGTTTGACCTACTGACCCCATATTGGTGGGAAACATTAGAGCACTTTGTAGTAACAGCCTGTATAATGAGGAGACAGGGTGGGAGACCAGCATATGTAACTGAATTTGCCGTGCTTGGCCGGTCTGTTACACATACAATGCGAGACCAGCGCATAAAGGTTTATTTATCCTCGCTGTATTGCATTGGGAATTTTAGCGAGCGGACCTCGGTTTTAAGTTTTAATTTGGTCCTGGCTGGGAAAGAACACACGATCCCTGGCTGGGATAGAACACACGATCCCTGGTTGGGATAGAACACACGATCAATGGCTGGGATAGAACACATGATCAATGGCTGGGATAGAACACACGATCCCTGGCTGGGATAGAACACACGATCCCTGGCTGGGATAGAACACGTGATCCCTGGATTACTAAACCGAGGTGCTAACCATTACACCATGGCAACACGCATGCAGAGCTGGATGCTCCACCACTATGCCATGCCAAGGTTATAGCAATATTTAAAATGTTGGACAAAAAAGAAAAGTTTGATTTTCTATAAGTTATATACATGTAATTTAATGAATAGTTAAAATGCTGTTTACAACATTATTCTTGTTTAACATCATTCAAAATACATTCAATTATTTAAACAATTCAAAATACATTCCACAATCTAAACAGTTCAAAATACATTCCATAAATTAAACAGTTCAAAATACACTCCATAATTTAAACAGTAGTTCAAAATACATTTCAAAAGTTAAATAGTTCAAAATATGATCCAGAAGTTATAAACAGTCCAAAATACAAATCGAAAGTTAAACACTGCTTTTCATAACAACATGTGAAGTTCTGTTACAATAGGTATTTAAACTAAAAATGTGTCCATGGGACATGGATGCCCCCACTGAAAATAATCAGTGGAAAACGTGAATTGAAATAAATTGGGTTTAATGCGCACCAACACATGAAAAGGTTATATGGAGCAGGCATGAACATGCCAGGCTCACCTTCCATGTACATCGAGATAAAATATGGAAAATGGGCCTAGAACTTTCTCACCCTGAACTGCAAAGTTGCTGCAAGTTATATCGTAGAAACTCCATTTACGCTGGAGCCACGTTTAATGTTTTTCTGCCACTGGTCTTTTGATGCGAGCGAGATAGCACCTGAAACAATGCAGGGATCATGATGAAGACCTTTAATGAACATGAACAAAAAATGATAAAATGAACATGAATTTGGGGGGATTCTACCCCTCTGCCTAACAAAGGTTCGAAACAATCGGCTGAAAAAATGTGGGAGGAGATAGACACAGAAGCTATTTTAAAGTAAAAATCTGACGCAAAAAGGGCCTTAAATATGGTAATAGATTAGGAGTCGATGTTGACGCTCAATCGATATGCTCATCTTGACATTATAGTTAAGCATCCTGCAAAGTTTCATAACAATCATTTGAAAACTGTTGGAGATATCATCAACAACAAATACTTCATGCAGTTATATGGTTTTGTACACAAGATCTGATTACACAGTGCTGAACCCCTGTAATGGGAAGATTTAATTACCTTCTGCTTTTACCATACTACGTTCTGTGTGCCAGACATGATTTGCCAGCTTGTTTAGAATTTTGAATACAATAAATACAACTATGAAATCACATTCTTTTTAATCAAATAATATATCAAAGCTACTTTTTTTGGAGTGAATAACAGTTTTATTTCATTGAGAAGTAAGGAAACTATGTTTCCATTTTCGTAATAAAAATACAATATCACGATCTTTTCAATCGAAATATTTATTTCTTACAGAAACTGTATAAGTTACATACATATACATCATTCATACAATGAGTGAGCAGCGTATCAAGGGAATTTTAGCGAGCGGACCTCGGTTTTAAGTTTCAATTTGTTCCTGGCTGGGATAGAACGCACGATCCCTGGCTGGGATAGAACACACGATCCCTGGATTACTAAACCGAGGTGCTAACAATTACCCCGCAGCTTCCATTGGTGGAGGAAGACTCCAGGTGCCCCTTTCGACAATTTCGAACCCACAGCGGTGAGGCGCAAGTGATTTTAAGTCAGAGACTATAACCACTCAGCCAAGGATGCCCCCACATATTCAAAAACAACAACAATTTCCCTATATAACTCTATACAAAATGTGTTCCCTTGGACCGGCCAAACTTAACATCAAGACCATCATATGAACCAACTAGGTAGAAGACCATAAGGTAATGCTTCATACAAAATATTCAAACTCTAGCTCTTGTAGTTTCAGAAGGTTTTAAAGAGTTTCTTCTCTGTAAATCTGTGGCTCGCTGGGCGGTGTCAAATTTGACCACATGGTCAGGATTTGAACAAAGCAGGTAGTGGATAATGTCGCTATGTTTGCGCAGACAACATTCTGAGGATGGAAGAAAAGTGATAAGATAAAGGTCATGTGAGCCTTTGCGTCATATGAGCTAAACATGACTACTATAAATGGTTAGTCACAGAAACTGTAAAGTGTATCCTACTTGTTCCAATGCACGTTACTCTGTAGCAGACACGTTACTCTGTAGCAGACATGTTACTCTGTAGCAGACACGTTACTCTGTAGCAGCCACGTCACTTTGTAGCAGACACGTTACTTTGTAGTAGACAAATTGCACGTAGGTTTTCATTACTGTATAACAAGTAACTATCACTGCTACGTGTTATATATTGCACAACTAAACTAGCACTATTACTGAAGGTGATGAATACCCCCGCGTAAATTCTAAGTCAAACAAAGGGCCATACTTCTGTAATAAATTAGGCAATCAACAATGGGTGATGTAGAGGGACATAAGGTCATAGTATATGACGTTTGGGAACAACCCATTCAAAACTGTTTGAATATCAGACAAAATATGTAGGAGGAGTTAATCGGACAAGGTTTCCATTTGAAAAACTTCAAAGTCCCGTAACTCCACCAAAAATCATTCATCTGGAACACCCTGATAATATGTGCTACTAGACATCATACTGATACTTCCTGTGAAGTTTCATGAAAATCAGATAAAAAACAGGAGGAGTTCAGCTGACAAGATTTAGAATCGAAAAACTTCGAGGTCCCGTAACTATGCCAAAAATCATTAAACTGGAACATCCCGACAGTATGCACTAATAGACATCATACTGATACTTCCTATAAACTTTCATGAAAATCCCAAGGAGTTTAGTGGACAAGACAAGAGGCCCAAGAGGGCCTGTGGACGCTCTACTGGCTAACATGGCTCTTATAACATCAATGAAGCGAGCGACTACCATTTACGCTTTTTTGAAAGTTTCAGGCAAAAAACAGCTTTTTAACTAAATCAAGGGCCATAACTAAAGAATCTGGTAAAGTTTGGTAAAGATCAGATGAAAAATGAAGGCCCTACCGTATTAACGAGGCAAAATATAGCATTTTAAACTAAATCAAGGGGGATAATTCCGCTGTTACTGGTCCGATATGAATGGTTTTCGAACTTGTCCAAGCTTTCATTGATATTAACAATCTGATAAAGTTTGGTAAAGATCGGATGAACAATGAAGCCCCTATCGTCTTAACGAGGCAAAATATAGCATTTTAACTAAATGAAGGGCCATAACTCTGCTGTTACTGGTCCTATCTGGCTGTTTTTCGAACTTGTTCGAGCTTTCAATGACATTAACAATCTGATAAAGTTTGGTAAAGATCGGATGAACAATGAAGCCCCTATCGTCTTAACGAGGCAAAATATAGCATTTTTAACTAAATCAAGGGCCATAACTCCGCTGTTACTGGTCCGATATGGCTGGTTTTCGAACTTGTCCGAGCTTTCATTGATATTAACAATGTGGTAAAGTTTGGTAAAGATAGGATCAAAAATGAAGGCCCTATCGTCTTAACGAGGCAAAATATAGTAATATAGCATTTTTAACTCAATCAAGGACCATAACTCTGCTGTTACTGGTCCGATCTGGCTGGTTTTCGAACTTGTCTGAGCTTTCATTGATATTAACAATGTGGTAAAGTTTGGTAAAGATAGGATGAAAAATGAAGGCCCTATCGTCTTAACGAGGCAAAATATAGCAATATAGCATTTTGAACTAAATCAAGGGCCATAATTCTGCTGTTACTGGCCCGATCTAGCTGGTTTTCGAACCTATCCGAGCTTTCATTGATATTAACAACCTGTTAAAGTTTGGTAAAGATCGAATGAAAAATGAAGGCCCTATTGTCTTAACGAGACAAAAGTTAACGACGGACGACGGACGGACGGACAACTCGGCATCCCATAAGGGGAAATTTTCGGGGGAGCATAAAAATGTGTTACAGGACGCGATGGGACAAACATGAATCGAAGTGATAGGACAAATATGTGTTAGACGACGGGATGTTATGGACATCATGATTCCTATTTAGCCCTCACTTCACTTTGTGAAAGCAAGGGTATAATTAAGTAAGAGTATATAAACAACTTTTTAATACAGACATCTGATGCAGAAGTATATAACAATGATTTAATCAACAAATTATTTTCAATTCATGTGTCATAATTCTAGTAAAAATTGACAGTACTAATACATTTATATAATCAAACTATCTAATTCAATTTAAAGACTTCACACAACTTAAAACAACAAGTTTCATAGTCAGGAGTGGTCAGAAAAATGGCAGATTCCCAAAATAAAGCCTTGACACTAAATCATGACCATTACCTTGAATATATATGACTTAAACCCTAAATCATGACCTCAACCTTTAATATAGGACCCTAAAGCATGAACTTGGTCTTCAATATATGACCCTAAAGTAAAGTTTGAACTTGACCGTTACTATATGACCCTAAACCCTAAGCATGAACTTGGCAATTAATGTATGACCCTAAAACATGAACTTGACCTTTACTATATGACCCTAAACCCCAAGCATAAATTTGACCTCTAATATATGACCCTAAACCATGAACTTGGCTTTTACTATATGACCCAAAGCCCTAAATTTGATATTTACTATATGATCCTAAACCCTAAAGCATAAACTTGACCTTTAATATACGAACCTTAATTCTGAGCATGAACTTCACCTTCAATATGACCCTTAAGTTCTTAACCCAAAAAAATGACCGTGACCTTTACAAATATGACCCTGAGTTAAGTATGTGATAAACAAGGAATTTTATGGTATAAAGCGTAGCATAACTTAATTATTTCAAACTTATTAAAATTTACGGAACGAACACGAACAAGCATAATTTGGGTAAAATGTATACTTTGACGTAGCGAATTAATTTGTGTATGCCATTATCTCAATATGTTCCAAAGTTAAGTTACAGAGCCGACAAAAATATCACCTATATATGAATATAAGTATGACCTTTGACCTACAATATGATCCAATTTTAGTATGCATCACACTGTCTTGCTGATTAACATAGATCTACAAAGTTTGAACAATCTCAATCCATTCAAAAATTACATGCAGACAATAACATTGCATTTATATCCATAAGGTATGACCTGAACCTAAAGTGTGACCTTGACCTGAGGTATGAACCTGAATTTAATACAAGACTTCAAAATTATAAAGTCAAAAAGATATGTCTATAGATGGATCAAAAGATGCCTGAGAGATTGCTTTATTAACCCACCTTTTGGTCATAAGACAAAAATTATGTATACGATGACCCTGATGGTAAACAAATACTCTCCGACTCTCGGTAAATTATTTCTCAAGCATGAATTAAACTGTTGTTTAACAGCTTATCAATGCACTGTTTAGGTTTTATCAAGCAACCCAAGGGAAGGGAAAGGATACAGAGGGAACCCTGCACTAATCTCAAATAGATTCCTATTGTTCTTTAACATACTCCGAGAGGATAGACTCCAATCACCATCCTGGCAATCACATATACTGGAGTCTATCGGAACATCATCCTGGCGTTCCCGTATATTGCAGTCTATTGGAACGTCATCCTGGCGTACCAGTATATTGGAGTCTATCGGAACATCATCCTGGCATTCCAGTATATTGCAGTCTATTGGAACATCATCCTGGCGTTCCCGTATATTGGAGTCTACCGGAACATCATCCTGGCATTCCTGTATATTAAGAGTCTATCGGAACATCATCCTGGCATTCCTGTATATTAGAGGCTATCAGAACATCATCCTGGCATTCCTGTACATTAGAGTCTATCAGAACATCATCCTGGCATTCCCGTATATTGCAGTCTATTGGAACATCATCCTGGCGTTCCCGTATATTGCAGTCTATTGGAACATCATCCTGGCATTCCTGTATATTAGAGTATATCAGAACATCATCCTGGCATTCCCGTATATTGCAGTCTATTGGAACATCATCCTGGCGTTCCCGTATATTGCAGTCTATTGGATTATCATCGTGGCGTTCCCATATATTGGAGTCTATCGGAACACCATCCTGGCATTCCTGTATATTAGAGCCTATCGGAACATCATCCTGGCATTCCCGTAATTAGAGTCTATCGGAACATCATCCTGGCATTCCCGTATATTGGGAGTCTATCGGAACATCATCCTGGCATTCCTGTATATTGAAGTGTCAGAATATCATCCTGGCATTCACGTATATTAGAGTCTTACCTCTCGGAGTATGTTAAAAAACAAGAGTTCAATGACCTTGAAGCTCTACTGATAGATTTTGATAGCTACGTCAGCATTCCTGTGAAGTTTCATAAAAACTGTCAAGTAGATTCAGAGGAGTAGTCACTAAAAGTTGAAGTTTTTACTATATAACTCTAGGTAAACAAAAATGGCCACTGGCAGCCATGTTTAATGTCGAATCAAAATAATTTTCGACAAGGATCAACACCTTGTCATGCTTATCATTTCGGAAAAAGTCCCATATCAATATCACTTACAGTTTTCAAGAAGTAGTCGCTACAAACTTGTTTTTAAAAATCTATGCTTAGCCGTGGCGGCCATCTTGAACTTCTGGCCAACCTGAAATTGTGCTAGGATCAACTAGACATCAAGAGCAACATTCCTGTGAAGTTCCATGAAAATCCGTCTAGTAGTTTCAGACGAGTAGTCACTACAAATTTTTACTATACAAACTCTATGGAAACAAAGATGACCACTGGTGCCCAGGTTTAATTTTGATTCAAAATAATTTTCGACAAGGATCAACATCAGTGTTCAAGAAGTAGTTGCTACAATTTTTTTTTAAAAATCTGTTTTTAGCCATGGCGGCCATCTTGAATTTCCGGCCGACCTAAAAAAAGTCTGGGATCAATTAGACATCAAGAGCAACATTCCTGTGAAGTTTCATAAAAATTTGTCAAATAGTTTCAGAGGAGTAGTCGCTACAAGTTTTTACTATATAAATCTAAGTAAACAAAGATGGCCGCTAGCGGCCATGTTTAAAGTCGCATCGAAATAAATTTCGACAAGGATCAACATCATGTCATGCTGATCATTTTAGAAAATGTCCCATATCAATATCACTTACAGTTTTCAAGAAGTAGTTGCTACAAATTTATTAATTTTCAATCTATTTTTAGCCGTGGTGGCCATTTTGAATTTGTGGCCAGTCTGAATTTTTTCTTGGATCAACTTGACATCAAGAGCAACATTTCTGTGAAGTTTCATGAACATCCGTCAAGTAGTTTCAGAGGAGTAGTCGCTACAAGTTTTTACTATAAAACTCTATATAAACAAAGATGGCCACTGGCAGCCATGTTTAACGTCGTATCAAAATAATGTTTGACTCAGATCAACATCATGTCATGCTGATCATTTTAGAAATAGTCCCATATCAATATCACTTATAGTTTTCAAGAAGTAGTCGCTACAAACATATCTTTTAAAAATCTATTTTTAGCTTTGGTGGCCATCTTGAATTTCTGGCCTATCTGAAATTTTGCTAGGATTAATGACACATCAAGAGCAACATTCTTGTAAAGTTTTATGAAAATCCGCCAAGTAGTTTCAGAGGAGTAGTCGCTACAAGTTTTTACTATATAACTCTATGTAAACAAAGATGGCCGCTGGCAGCCATGTTTAACGTTGAAACAAAACGATTTTCGACAAGGACCAACATCATGTCATGCTGATCATTTAAGAAAAAGTCCCATATCAATATCACTTATAGTTTTCAAGAAGTAGTCGCTACAAACATATCTTTTAAAAATCTATTTTTAGCTCTGGTGGCCATCTTGGATTTCACATCAACATGAATTTTTGCTCGGATCAACTAGACTTCATGGGCAACATTTCTGTAAAGTTTCATGAATATCCATCCAGTAGTTTAAGAGGAGTAGTCGCTACAAATAAAACTATACGGACAGACAGACGGACGGACGGACGACAGACGCCGCACCACGGCATAAGCTCTGCTGATCTCTGATCAGTCGAGCTAACAATAGGAATCTATCTGGTAGTAAGATTATAGTGATGATGTTCCCATCCAACAGACGAGGTTAGAGGAAATGACACGCCTAAGGACACACTGACGTAACCTAGAGCTGCCAGGAAGGATCAGATTCAGTCGAACCTGCCATCCACTGTGTCACCGCGGCGCCCTATTACAACCTGCCATCCACTGTGTAACCGCGGCGCCATATCACAATTGCCAGCACAGACTTTGATAATTATTATACTTAATTATTATCAATGTTTCAAAAGAGGTTGACTGCAGCCATTCACAAAAATAATGTAAGTACGCTACAACTTATTTAGTCCCATTTCTTTCATAACAATCAAGTAAATACAAAAGAAAGTCAAAACAATAAATGTGATTTGTGGATTGGTCGTTCCATACATTGCAATTGCTGTTAAGATTTTGGTTCAGAATCCATTTGAATATGACGACATGGTCGTAAACCACCTATATGCATCTTACTGAGAGGCGAATTAGTAACTAACCCAACGTTGGATTAATATTACTTCTGAAATCCGTGTCAAAATACAAAAATAACTATAAAATTTGTCCATTGGACAAGGATGCCCCTCTTTGCATATTACAAAGTAAAATGTCAGCTTTACTGAAGAATTGAATTGAATTGGGGTTTTAAGGCGCACCAACACATGAAAAAGTTATATGGCGCCTAACAGGCATGAACATGCCAGGCTCATCCTCCATGTACATCCAGATAAAATATGGAAAATGGGCCTAGAACCTTCTCACCCTGCACTGCAGAGTTGCTGCAAATTCTATCGTAGAAACTCCATTTACGCTGGAGCCACGTTGTTGTTTTTCTGCCACTGCCCTTTTGATGCGAACGAGATAGCACCTGAAACAATCCAGGGATCATGATGAAGACCTTTAATGAACATATGAACATGAACAAAAAATGATAAAATGAACATGAATTTGGGGGGATTCTACCCCTCTGCCTACCCCTCCAAAGGGATCTGCAGTGGCCCTATTCTTTGCCCCGTGACCCCCGGGAACCACACTGAAGAAGGCAATGTTTTAGTTTAATAACAACAGGTATTGAATGGACAGACCAACAAGGATAACACTATATGCCCCAACAACAGGTATTGAATGGACAGACCAACAAGGGTAACACTATATGCCCCAACAACTATCATGGTGAAGGGCATAAAAAAGCTGAATAAATATACATGAATAAATAACATATACATACTATATTATTTTTATAATCAAATGTATGCAAATTATATTCTGTTACAGTGATGATTTCATATTGGGAGATGCAATTTACATATATTAATAGCATATCTATACCGTACTGAATCGTACAGTGTATTGTAAACTAGAACATATCAAAGCCTGAAATAAAAAGTACAATGACATAACGAAAAACAACAATTCATGCTTTGTATCACATGTAATATGTATTTTATATTGGCATTATCATTTAACCATAGCAGGATGTAAATTGGTGTAGTATAAATAGAAAACGAAATCATCACTGTCATAATAAATAGAATAAATAGAATAAGAGTGATACATCAGCACTGCACAGACAGTAAATTACCTCACAAAAAAACACAAAAATAACTTTGGAGTGGGTGGGGTAAGTGTGTGGGGGATTAGGAGGGGAGCTGTGTTAAGAGGGAGGTGTGAGTAGAGAGGGTGTGTGTGGGAAAGGTGTGTGTAAAACAACCATCAATATTTAGGATATCACCAACGAAATCTTGTTAGTTCCACATGATTATCTTCTGAACAGCTGGATATTCCTATCTCACATACATGTAACCCATTATCTCGCATACACCATGTGTCAGGGGACGAAGGTATTCCCGACTGCTTGATATATCCAACTATTTGACAGACCTGGAATTTCTCAAATTTGAGATAAATGAGTTCTGAACTATAAAAACATGTCAAATATATAAGTTGGCATTGCTGGTTATATGTCTTCTAACATACGTTCTACATGTACTTGGTGTTGTTTTTAGTAATATCAACCTGTTTAAGTGTTAGTTATAAACGTGTCACAGGTAAATGCTGAAGGTGAAGAATATTTTTGTCAATAACATTTAAACAAAATAATGTAAATTTGGAAGGATATGTTCTTAATTGCACCATTTTTGGGGAAACAAGAGGCCCACAAGGGCCTGTAGACGCTCTACTTGCTATAACGGCTTTTATATCAAGGGTTGTCATCATCAGATTCCCATCAGTACTTCTTTTAAAACATTGCAAAAAATACCCACAAGACAATAATATCCACCACAGAAACTAATAAACCCTTGACCCATGCTAACAATTTAAACAAGCGGCCCTAGATCTCATTTGGTATGGTTATTTAGGGAATCGAGGAACAGCAATTATATTGTATAAAACAGGTTTTGACTGCCTGTAGAGGGACTGTCAAAACTCATTTCATATAATTGTTGTGCCTCGAGTCCCTAAATAACCATACCAAATGAGATCTAGGGCCGCTTGTATTTTTAGTGAAAAGAGTTGTCTCCCCTACAGGATAAAGGGCCATAAATCTGCCAAAAATCATTAAACTGGAACACGACGAAGACATGTGCAACTAGGCTTGGTAATGGGCATTCCTACCAAGTTTCAAGGAAATCCAGGCAGCCAATCAGGAGAAGTAGTCGGGATAAAGTTTATGTATTAAAACCTTTAAAGGGCTGTAACTCCTCTAAAAATCATTCAACTGGAACATGACAATGATAGATGCAATAAAGTTTTGTTGAAAGCCAAATGGTGGTTGAGGAGAACTAGTCCGGACAAAGTTTGTGTATTTAAAACGTTTTAAAGAGCCACAACTCCACCAAATATCATTTAACCAGAACACAACAACGCCATGCGCAACTAGGCTTGGTACTGTTTCAATAAAATCCGACCAGAGGTTCGGGAAAACTAGTCTAGATAAAGTTTGTGTATAAGGGGCCATAACTCTGTCAAAAATCATTAAACCAGAACATGGCAATGACATGCGCAACTAGATTTGGTACTGATCATTCCTGCTAAGTTTTGTTGAAATCAAGACAGGGGTTAAGGAGAACTAGTCTGTACAAAGTTAGTGTATTAAAACCTTTACAGGGCCACAACTCTGCCAAAAATCTTTCAACTAGAACACAGCGATGACAAGCACAACTAGGCTTGATACTGATCATCCTTGCCAAGATTCATTTAAATTCGGCCAGGGGTTCAGCAGCACTAGTCCAGACAAAGTTTGTATAATAAAACCTCTAAAGTGCCATAACTCTGCCAAAAATCTTTCAACCGGAATACGGTGATGATATGCAAAACTAGACTTGGTACAGATCATTCCTGTAATGTTTCTCTGAAATCCGGTCAAGGGTTCAGGAGAACTAGTCAAGACAAAGTTTGTGTAGTAAAACCTTAAAGGGCCATAACTCTGCCAAAAATCATTCAACCGAATGATATGCATAACTAAATTTGGTACTGATCATCCCTGCAAAGCTTCATTAAAATCCGGCCAAATGAATGGTCTTTATGGGGCAAAATAGAGCATTTTCGACTAAATCAAGGTCCGTAACTCCGGTGTTACTAATACAATTTAGCAGCTTTTCAATTCATTGATATGAACAATCTGGTAAAGTTTGTAAAACATCCGATGCAAAATGAAGGCCCTGTCGTGTTAACGAGGCTAAATTATAGCATATTTCAGAAAATCAGGGGCCATAACTCCAACACAAATGGTCAGATCTGGCTGGTTTTCGAACACGTCCAAGACTTCATTGCTGTTAATAATAATAAGATTAATAATGAAGTCTCTATTGCGTAAACAAGACCAACGACGGACGGACGATGGACGGATGACAGACAACTCGCCATCGCATAAACTCTGCTGGCCCCAGTAGAGCTAAAAACTTACATCAGTGAGAAGGGACCACCTCTACCTTCCCATCTGCTACATCACTGCTACTTTTTAATACTATCACAGAATCAGTAATTTCATTACTCTTAAGAGTATTAAATTATCATAAAAACATATGTTCCATCAAATGTAACATATTTTATATAATTTCATGCGGAATATTTTGGATAAACCCCAAACTTCTTTGAAATAGAAGAAACTAGATGGCTGATTTGATTTTTTTTTAAAATCAACATTTTTTTCAAAATGGGGCTAACATGTAGACTGTTAAAACATTGCAAAAGCTGCTTAATGGTAATTTAAACTTTCACTCTGAAATATATTTGAACACATGCCCAGAACACTAAACAGACTAGAATCTGCATGTACTATTGTTCGGGCGGCTTGTCTCAGCCAGGTTTTTCAGCCATAACATGATAATTCTAACACTTTTTACATACATTATATATCACTGAAACTCAATTTTTTAGTGGTAAATAAAAAATACCATAGTTTTGAAAATTGGTTGAGAAATAAATATTTTACAGCCAAAATGCATTTTTGATACGGATTTTCCCATGTAAACTTCTTGATGCTGGGACAGAAGAAATTTAAAAAATCTCGAATAACTTCATTTAGCCTCAATAAGTTGCTATAAAACTTTCAGGATGTCTTAATTTATGCTTGTCAAACCCAAAATCATTTCTGGATACAAATTCTGAAGCAGAATTTTGCATATAAATGCCCTATCAAAAACAACTCTCGCAGGTGATTTTTTATTTCTCAACCGATTTCGAAAAGTAAGGTATTTTAATTTACCATCAAAAATGATACTAGTTGACTTTTGTCTTTATTATCTGAAACATCTTCGGCTGAAACAATCGCGCAGAACAATATTCATGCAGAATTATTCACATATGTGACACAATGAACTTTACTTTCCCATTACAATTGAGAAGATGTCAAACACAACTTACCCAAACACACTAAACAGTCAACCAATCATGGAAATAACAAAGTCATTCAAACTATCAAACAAGTTTACACACTTTTATATATATGGTCCACTGCCACAGTACTTCTACCATATACACTAAGCAAAACCTTTAAGTACTCTGAATTTATATTATTTATATCCTAGAAACAAAACATTTAATCATCATGCATATAGAACATTCATATCCGCTTGCTATCTAAAAAACGTCATTAAAATCACTGAAAATGTATTTTTTAAATGGTTTATATCTTTTTTAAACACGTTCCTTCAACAGAATAAAATTCACTAATGTATCTGCAATCAAAAGTCATCAGAGGTGAATTCAGATTACAGGTAAGACACCACAAAAAACTGTGGTCAAGAATGTTCAGTTTTAAGGTTGTGTTCTAACATTTTTTTTCCTTTACTACGTCTTGCGCAACAAGTTTGAGAAACTCCTCTTTGCGGCGAATCAAAAGTTTTTCTGTGTTGTACCGTCTTGACATTTCTCGCCCCGTTGAAAATGACAAGCGTTTACCTGGACATGATCAATTCAAAGCGTATCACTACCCTGATCAAACGTGGCCTTTTGAGAGCCTGCTTGATCAGTTCCGATTGACCCGAGATTGCCAGCGTGTAACTGTTGGCCAATGAAAACTGAACGTCACCAGATTGATCTGTCAAAATGCATGTCAAACATCTGTTCTGCCCTCATTGTTTCTGCTCGGCACCGTGTTACTGTTTTAGATTTATATAATTTCATTTTGTGTCGCATAGTGAAATGAAACATGACTTTTTCGAAAGAATTGGGTAGCAAGGAAAACATTGACATTAAGGTGGGTTGGAGCGGTGTGCCTTGATAGACATTGAATACCATAAATTATTCAATGAAATGGTATTCAATGGGATATGACTTTTTTCTCAGTGAAAAAATACCACACCTGTCACGATTTTCTGTAATAAGCTTTCTGGATGATGAAAGTACACATATTTAGATCTTAGGAACTATGAGCTTTTGCAATATTAATTTAGGCAGGCACTGTAGGTAGACGTGTAATATACACTGTTCCTGATTAAAGTACCCCGGGGAAATGTACCACCACTTTCGGTCACGTGTTTTATTAATCTGAGCCTTCTCTGACCTTACCAGCCCTTTTTACGATTTTGACATTTCATCTGGCTGTGTACATAAAAAGCCACAAAAAATGGCGAGGTCATGATGTACACAAACAATACTAGTAAGTCGAGTCCTATGTATATTTTATATACCGCTTGTAGGTAGTTACACGCATTTTTCCCCAGCCGTGTCAAAATTGACTGACAGCAGCGTCTCACGTGGTTAACGGTCGATCGAGGTCAGTGGGTGCGGAAATGTCTGTGATGTCCCTACCGACTTCGCTTGTCACAAAATCGGGAAACTCTAACCTGTTGTGAAAGGCGTAGTAATTTAAAGATTTTTCCATTGATTTTGTGTGTAAATATGACCTTCTATATTTTATAGCTAGAAATGTTGTTTTTTTAAGATATAAATATCATGTAGAGAACTTATAAAATACATGTAGTATATATCAAGGGGATAATGCAATATCACTGTATCTTGTTCTCTATTTATACATAGTTACAACAGTTTGACCTTCACCCCATGAAATGCATATCACCGCAGAAATAACCGCAGAATAATATAGTCTGAACTAATCGTTCCTTTTGCTTTATGTCTATTTCTTATACTATAAAATTAATCAGAATACCCAGTAGTGCAAATAGTGTATATATATATACAGTTCTCGACATATTTATTATGTATTTCTCCACTTTGCTAATTTGATGTATTTTGTTTTGTAATTTTACCACTTTGTAATTTTTAGCAAACTAGCAGAATTTTTATATTTCTGGTTGTCTCTCCACTGCATAATCTGTTAGTAATGTTTTCCAAATCTGCACTTCGTCTTCGGCAACGTCTCACATTTTAATAGTGTTTTTGTTTTCAAAGCCACAATATCTTTAAAGGGACACATGGCAACCTTGAATTATTTATCAAACATTAAAATTACACCTCAATTTATTAATCCAGTTTCATTGTGATTTTAAACCTCCTTGCACATAATTTAATAAACGGTAATACAATTAAAGAGTTTTCAAGTTTTCTTAGCTATTCCACCAAAGGTTTTAATATATTATTGGTGCAATTTATAATCAACATAAAATAATATGAAAAAAACATTCGTTTTGAACTAATCAAATAATTATAACTATCAGATGATGCACGTTATACGGACTGTCGAGAGTTTAAACCCTTAACCCGCTAAGCACGACTATTATAGTCTTCTTGTCCATTGTACACCCCTTTGTCACATAAATGGAATGGTCTTAATTCAAAGAATGAACAGTCCATTATTTAGATGTAGGGGTTAAAGGTTAAACAAATCCAGATTGCTGTGTACATGCATGTGTCCCTTTAATATTTGCTCTCTATGTTGAATAATCTGATGGCTATGTTTGCTGCATCTGTACTTCTTCTTGGTAAGTTGGTTTTGTCGTGTAGCAGGACCTGAAATATTCTCTCTCTGAAACAAAATCTACCCGCAAGGCTTCATTATTTATCTGTACTTCATTTTCTTCATCTTTTCAAGTTTCTTTCTCTTTAATTCTTCTTCTTCCATGCGCATATCTTCCAGATCCTCCAACTTTCCTAAACGTGCACTGAAACAAATAATAAATACTTGTTATCCTCCAACCTTCTTAATCGTGCACTGAAACAAACAATACAAATTAATTAGCATCCATCTTTGAAGTCAGGGCTTCCATAACCCGTAACCCGCTTAAGCACGACTATAAAAGCCTTTGCGTCCATTGTAAACCCAGATCAGCCTGCCAGTTATAAGGGTTTACAATGTCCAACTGCTGATCAATCATTTCCCCCAAAACACCTAAATGGAATGGTCTTAATTCAAAGAAAGAACAGTCCATTATATATATATGTAGCGGGTTAAGGATAATAACCGACAAGCGAGTGATTGGTTAGCTTTCTGGCTATTTTTATGCGTCGCCAGTACAAAGGAAGTAATATAACTCATCTGATTTCTTTTAAAACTCTCTGTAACTACCAAACGAAAGCCTGAACGTTTTTGCATTAACCCTTAACCTGCTAAGCACAACTATAATAGCCTTTGCATCAATTGTAAACCCAGATCAGCCTGTAACTCGGTTTACAATGTCTGGCTGCTGATCAATCATTTCCCCCAAAACACCCCTTTGTCACTTAAATGGAATGGTCTTACTTCAAAGAAAGAACAGTCCATTATATATATGAAGCGGGTTAAGGGTTAATAGACGGTAAGCGGGTGATTGGTTAGCTTTCTGGCTATTTGTATGCGTCCCCAGTACAAAGGAAGTACTATAAATCATCTGCTTAAATTTGATTAGTAATTCACTGATTACCGGCCGATTATTACTTTATGACGTTGTCGTATAAACGTCCGAAGGTACGTTTTCGTGTGTTGCGGCTCATATATATACTATATATACCCATGTATGCGGCTCATATATATACACTATATATACCCATGTAGAGGCGGCAGAAGTCAATCAGTTTTCCATTTGGGACTGTGAGAATCAAAGACTACAGATTGTCTCACCCACTGGGGAAAATGCCAGAAATCAGCAAAAAATCATTCACGTGGAAAAAGATAATATGCGCAACTAGGCCTGGTGCTGAACATCCTTGCCCTGTTCCGTTGAAATATGACTAGAGTTTCAGGAGAACTAGTCCAGACACATTTTGTGTATTAAAACCTTTAAAGGGCCAAAGTTTTGCCAAAAAACAGAACACAGAGAAGATATGCACAACTAGGCTTGGTAGTCTCGCTGAAATCTTGCCAGCGGTTTAGGAGAACAAGTCCAGGAAAATGTTTGTGTTAAAACCTTTAAAGGGCCAAAATTCTGCCAAAAATCATTCAATCCAAACACGGCGATAACATGCGCAATAGCACTCGGTACTGATCATCAAAGCCAAGTTACGTTGAAATCTGGCCAGGGGTTCAGGAGAACTAGTCCTGACAAGGTTTGTGTATTAAAACCTTTAAAGTGGCGCAACTCCGGCAAAAATCATTCAACCCGAACACGGCGAAGAAACGCACAACTAGGCTTGGTAAGGATCATCTCTGCAAAGTTTTGTTGAAATCCGGCCAGGGGTTAAGGGGAACTAGACTGGACAAAGTTTGTGTATTAAAACCTTTAAAGGGCCATAACTCTGCCAAAAATAATTCAACTGGAACACAGCGACGATATGCACAACTAGGCTTGGTACTGATCATCTCTGCAAAGTTTTGATGAAATCCGGCCAGGGGTTCAGGAGAACTAGTCCGGACAAAGTTTGTGACACACAGACAACAGACAGCAAAAAAAAAAACATCTCCCCTCCACACAGTGGGGGAGACATACTTTTGACATATATTACTGCTTACCTCCTAGCCTCCTCCTTCATGATGGTAGAGAAGTTGGCTTCCATGTTGTCTACGTCATTATCATCTTCAAACCGGTACCTGAAATAAAAGCATGCTAGTTTATACATCCTGAAATAACAACATGATAGTTTATACACCTCTGAAATAACAGCATGCTAGTTTATACAACCTGAAATAACAACATGATAGTTTATACACCTCTGAAATAACAGCATGCTAGTTTATACAACCTGAATTAACAGCATGATAGTTTATACATCCTAAATAACAGCACGATAGTTTATTCACCATGAAATAACAGCACGCTAGTTTATACACCCTGAAATAACAGCACGCTAGATTATACACCCTGAAATAACAGCATGCTTGTTTATACACCCTGAAATAACAGCATGCTAGTTTATACACCCTGAAATAACAGCATGCTAGTTTATACACCCTGAAATAACAGCATGATAGTTTATATACCCTGAAATAACAGCATGCTATTTCCACTGCAAGTAATATTATTTTTGGACTGTATCATCTTTCGATGGTGTACAGATAAGATCAAGTCATCGATATACGACATCATCATACAAACATACGACGTCATCATACCAAGTCATCATACAAACATACGCCGTCATCATACAAACATACGACATCATGATACGATTATACGACGTCATCATACAAACATACAACGTCATCATACAAACATATGACGTCATCATACAAACATACGACGTCATCATACAAACATACGACGTCATCATACAAACGTATGACGTCAGCATACAAACATACGACGTCATCATACGACAATGTTAGACATAGGATGGTACAAGGGAGCTTCAATAAAATATGTTCCATATGAGGCATATTTTGGAGTTATGTGATAAATAGAATCTCACATTCGTGCATATTTAATATTGAATTTATCAAACTCGTTGGAAACAATATGATATGATGATCAGCAAAGCCTGTTTATCCAGCTTCTTTAATGAATTCAATATTAAACCGGTACTCATGTAAGATCTTCTATATTAAACAGGTACTCATGTAAGATCTTCTATATTAAACAGGTACTCATGTAAGATCTTCTATATTAAACAGGTACTCATGTAAGATCTTCTATATTAAACCGGTACTCATGTAAGATCTTCTATATTAAACAGGTACTCCTGTAAGATCTTCTATATCAAACAGGTACTCATGTAAGATTTTCTATATCAAACAGGTACTCATGTAAGATCTTCTATATTCATTTTAAAAATGCTAAAATAAAATATGTTTACACCAATAAATACTTCCAGCTTGTCATGTGTCCGTTTAACAATAGTTTATTAAGTGTTTTGATGTAGGAAGCTTGTTAATCACATATATTCATTAAGTAGTTCTGGGTCTGGTCGGCCTCAATGTCAGTATAATGTAACTGGGTGGGGTATCATCTAGGGCTGGTCGGCCTCAATGTCAGTATAATATGACTGGGTGGGGTATCATCTAGGGCTGGTCGGCCTCAATGTCAGTACAATGTGACTGGGTGGGGTATCATCTAGGGCTGGTCGACCTCAATGTAAGTATAATGTGACTCACTGGGTGGGGTATCATCTAGGGCTGGTCAACCTCAATGTCAGAACAATGTGACTGGGTGGGGTATCATCTAGGACTGGTCGACCTCAATGTAAGTATAATGTGACTGGGTGGGGTATCATCTAGGGCTGGGCGGCCTCAATGTCAGTATAATGTGGCTGGGTGGGGTATCATCTAGGGCTGGTGGGCCTCAATGTCAGTATAATGTGACTGGGTGGGGTATCATCTAGGGCTGGTCGACCTCAATGTCAGTATAATGTGGCTGGGTGGGGTATCAAGTCATGTCTGCGCCCAGGTGGGGTATCAAGTTATGTCTGCAGCCTGGGTGGGGTATCAAGTCATGAAAGATGCAAGTTTATCTTTTTCATTTACAATGGAACACACAAAATCACTAGAAAACTTAAAATCCGATGCATTGATTGACTGACATACAGGCTTTGGTTTTCCCAGTGTGGGGTGGAGGGGGTGTCGTGGGTGGTGGTGGTGTTTAGGGTATGTTGCGTATTAAGTATTTCAGAGAGAATTACTTTCTCTTGCCATAACCAAATATATTGCACATTTAAGTATTTCAGAGAGTACTTACTTTCTCTTGTCATAATTAAATATATTGCGTATGTGTTGTGAGACGTCCTCGCCACCGCCATCATCATCAATGAAGTCATCGTCTTCATCATACTCGTCCTCCTCCTCATCAGAACTATCGAACACCTGCCGCTTTCTCTTTTCTGTTTAGTAAAGTATGATAGAAATCTTTTATCAATAATATCACAAAATATGGACAACTGTAAACATTCCAAATACTGGCTTTAAATCAGAAATACACATCAATTCAATTCAGTGATATCGTTACTTATCAAAAATGAAATGAATAAAATATTTTTGGTAAATCTGACAGCTGGTTGAATGGTTTTATAGGAATGTGTGACTGCCTGTGAACATGAATGTACTCGATGTCTTATCAGCTGAAAAAAGACCATAACTGCGCTGAAAGTCAATGGACTGGAACAAAGTGACGATATGTGCAACTAGACTTCATGCCGATACTTCCTACAAAAATCACTAAAATCTGTTCTGTAGAGTTAGTCCGGACAAAGGCAACTATATGTATCCATCCCATATATGACGGGAGGTGGCAATAAAGATACTTCTGAAAAATCCTGATATTCTCCTTTAGAATACTAAGGTGAAATAATGAGACAACCATACCTGCTTTAGGGTTGTTCTTCTGTATCTGACCGTATATTCTGTCCCACGGATTGGTTGCCTCGGCTACGGGGGCAGGTTTGGACGGTTTAGAGGAGGAAGGACCGCACACAAGCAAATTGTTATTTTCAACGTCATACTTCCCTCCTTTGTTGTTAGTATTAGTCTTCCCGTTCTCCGGGTATTTGGAACTGCTCTGTGCTGTTTTGGTATGACTAGAGTTTGTAACTGGACTATCTCTCCCAGCTGGTTTAGTTAGAGCACCCTTAAGTAAACTGGACTTTTGTCCGGAACTTGTCTTTGATCTTTCATCAATAGATGGCCTGTTTTTTTCTGCCATCTCTTCATCTTTCTTTCTTTGTCGACTTTCTTTCTCTCTCTGTCTTCTCTCCATTTCTTGTTGTGTAAGGGGTCGTTCCTCCTCCTTCTTTTTGGGTTGAATAATTATCTTTGGCGCCTGTTCTTTAGATTTCACTTCAGCTATTTTCAATAAATCTTCAAAGTTCATTGGCGGTGGTTGGTGCTGATATCTCCTGACAAATACTGGCTTTTTTATTTTTGGCTTGTCAGCAGAAAAACTGCTCTGATAATCACTCTTCATCATGGCCTTGACCTGTTCTCGCTTATCTGACTTCTTCCTGTCTTTATCCCTATAGTCTTTATTCCTATGTTTTAATTTTCTATCTTTTTCCTGCATACTTCTACGTTTTTCAATTCTGGATGATCTTTGTCGCAGTGTCTTTTCTGGAACAGGTCTGTCAGAAAAATCGTAATTTCCAAGTTTTTCACCAATTTTCCTTTTCATGTCCTTCATTAAGTCTCCTTTCTCGGGTTTTACAAGATCGCTGTTCATACTCATGTCCAGGCAACCTTCGATATCACCTACATCGGAGTCATCCGATTCGGAGTCTTTCACAAAACTTTTAGATTTCACCTTAGATTTGTCTAACCCCTTCTCCTTGTCATCTGCAATATAATAATACATTCATTTGTCTACAACATTGATTTGTCTATAAAGATGTTTACAAATACAATTATTTGTCCAAAAAGGTGTTTATTAAATTACAATATATGTCTTAGGCACTGGCAAAAAAAAACAGGGTAGGTAGGTAGGCTTTTAAAAAAAAAAAATCAAAAAAAAAAATTGTTCTCAATAATGAATTCAATTCTGATAATGAATTAAATGTGTTTAATTACTATACCTTGAGTCCGATTTTTGTGCATTATCAACGAATCTATTTTTTATTTTTTAAATTTATGCATAAAATGTTTTATGGTCAGCCCCATAAAATAGGGTTGGACGGGTGACCTGAACCACACATATTTTTTTATGTGGCCTTATCATTCCACAGACGAATCCCCAAGTTATAAATAGTACAAATGAACTGAATTGGGTTTTAAGGCGCACCAACACATGAAAGGTTATATGGCGCCTAACAGGCATGAACATGCCAGGCTCATCCTCCATGTACATCGAGATAAAATATGGAGAATGGGCCTATGACCTTCTCACCCTGAACTGCAGAGTTGCCGCAAATTCTATTGTAGACACTCCATTTACGCTGGAGCCATTTTTATTGCTTTTCTGCCACTGCTCTTAGTGATGTGAGCGAGATGGCACCTGAAACAATGCAGGGGTCATGATGAAGATCTTTAATGAGCATGAACAAAAAATGACAAAATAAATATGAATGGGGGTGGGGGGGAGGGGGTCCTACCCCTCTGCATGTGACGGTGTGTTTGCAGTGGTTGTATTCTACCCCGGCAACCACACGGGGACCTACAAATGACATCCTCGGAGCAATGCATTGTGTTGTTTATACCGTCAAGCTATAGATAGCACTGGCACATAATCAATAGTTAGGAAATACCTTCTTCAGGTATTTTGTTTTATTTTTAAGTGTAATTTATTTTGGTAGTTGATGACTCAGAAATATCATATAATTTTTATGAAGAATTCAAAACAAAAACAATACCTGATGCCCTTTCAACCAACCTTTTATATATCAATTTATGCATAAAAATATATTGTCAATTATGGGAACTTTTTATCATAAAAGTAATACATGTATTTATTTTATTCATTATTATTTGTGAACTCATCCTCAGACTGCCTATTGTATTAAAGGGGTGTTGCGCTATTCTGGAACTAGCTTCATTTAAAAGGGCTTTAAAACACATGGAAAAATCTGAAAAAAATTATCAAAATATCTTACAAAATATAGGAGATATATATAACCTTATTAAAATGTGCAAAAAGACTGCAATGGAGGCAGCCTTCTTTGAATGATGATGGCATCACGCCTTTTTCCATATATGGAAAATAGACAATAAATGGTGTTTTAAGCAAATAAATGTATTAAATTAAAATATAAAGTAATATATTTATACTGTATATGCTCTTTTTACGATTTACATGTATTTGCAGTGATATTCTTTGTTTTAAATGATATTTGTCAATTTGCAATAAATGGTAAAACGGCACGATGATGTCATCAATCCAAGATGGCTGCCTCCGTTAGAAAATTTTTGCAAATTTTTAAAAGATCATATCTCCTGTATTTTTTATGATATTTTGATAATTCTTTCAGCTTTTTCCATGTTTTGAAAGCCCTTCTAAATGAATTGAATTGAATGTTGTTTAACGGCTCATCAACACAGTATAGGTTATTTAGAGCCGCCCCAGAGAGAGGCGAAGGATACATAGGAATCCGGGAACCGTGCCCTACTCTTATTATCGAATAGATTCCTATGGTTCTTTAACTTGCTCGGAGGATAGACCGATACACGGGACCGCCAGGTTTACGTCCCCATCCGACGGACGACCCTTCTAAATGAAGCTAGTTCCAGAATAGTGCAAGAATTAAAGGTAGCTACTACATGTTCATGTGATGAGAGTGAATTAATTTGAAAATAACAAACTAACATCCCGTTGACGATCTTTTCCCTCCTCTGTGTCTTCGATTTTTTTCTTCTTCCTCTCTCTCCTTTGCTAGTAGGTCCTTTGTTCGCTGCAGAATCATCTGTGTTTTTGTCAGAATCTTTACCTTCCTCTGTTCCACCTCATCCTGCTCCACTCCTACAAACGTGAACAATTAGTCATATGTATCCTTTTCTAAAATTGAAATTATTTCCATTCATGATAACTAGATGCCACACAGGCCTTTTTCCAAGAAAATAGGCCCGGTGATTTTGGGAAAACTGAAGCGCGAGAATGTCCGAATTGGAAAAAAATAGTGTGATTTTCGCTGTTTAAAAATTAAAGGGACAATCTTGATTTTTTAAAAACTCACGGTGTCCCGTTAGTTTTTCTGCATAAATTACATTTGTTCAATCATTAATATTAATTATATTGTTCAATCATTAATATTAATTATAAGAATAGTATAAAACAAATTGTGTTTGCATATTACTAACTGCTGATTAAAGTGCACCAACAATATATTTAAACCTATGGTAGAATAAGACGAAGAAAAGAAAACCCACAAAATTATTTAATTATATGCCAGAAGGTTTAAAGTCAAAATGATACGGGATAAATAAACCGAGACGCAATTTTCAGTGCTTGATAAATACTTCAAGATTGCCGTGTGTCCCTTTAAGGGAATGTGTTTAAGGGGAAAATTTCATTAAAATGTATGTTTCATGTATAACATTAATCAGGTTAGAACTTAGAGAATATGAAAGTCTGTCACTTTTATTTAAACAAGAGGTCAATGACCTTGAAGCTCTGCTGATAGGTTCTTGATAGCTAGATCAGCATTCCTGTGATGTTTCATGAAAATCTAAGTAGTTTCAGAGGAGTAGTCACTACAATTTTTTACTATATAGCTATGTAAACAAAGATGGCCGTTGGCACCCATCTTTAATGTTGAATCAAAACGATTTTCGACAAGGACCAACCTCATGTCATGCTGATCATTTTAGTAAAAGTCCCATATCAAAATCACTTATAGTTTTCAGAATGTAGTCACTACAATTTTTTTTTTTAATCTGTACTAGGATCGACAAGACATCAAGAGCAACATTCCTGTGAAGTTTCATGAAAATCTGTCAAGTAGTTTCAGAAAAGTAGTCGCTACAAAAAAAGGTTAACAGATGGACGGACGACAAACACCGCATCACCATCTTTGATCAGTAGCTAAAAACAAATTTATTGGGAATTTTTTACACCAGAATTGCGAAAAAAAAGAAAAGATTTATGCAACTGGGAAGGGGCCAAATTTCAGCCCCATTTAAATGGATTAAAAAAGTCCTGCCACACCCCACAAAATGGTCAATGACATTTTAGGTGGACAAGAAGTACAAAGTGCAGGGCTGTACAAATAATTTTTTTAGCCACTAGTCCGGGACTAGTCACCCTGTCAAAAGTGACTAGCCTCAAAAAAATTGTCACTAGTCCCAAAAAATGGACACAAATCCTGAATTCTTTAGATTTCTCAATATGTTAAAACTGCATCTTATTTTAACGGATTTGCATACTCATTACAATTCATTATACACAATAAATGAAACAATCCTTATTTACCCTTCGGACAATTAATGTATGTTTCAGTGGTTTCGTCTAGATTGTAGACTGCCATTGGGTGAAACAGTAGTACATGTAATAGTAAAAATCCCATCAGCATTTTTAAATTTCAATGAGTTTAATATTACAGTTCAGATAATCATTTAATGGAGAGAAAAAATAGTCATAACTTCAAATAGGTAAGGGGCTACAGATGAGATTCTTAACTTTATTACCACTTTACTTAATGCAAAAAATAAATAACATTGGAATCAATAAATCATTTTATTTTTATTTGTCCACTACACCAGATGATTTTGACTTTTTGACTGGCTGTTTTTCCTCTTTTTTAGCTCGACTATTCGAAGAATAAGAGAGCTTATGTAATCACACCGGGGTCGGCGTCCCACATCAAGGTTTGCATGTAAGCTGTGTTTACAAGTCTATATCTCTTACATTTCTTATCCTAGCACAACCAAATTTGGCCATGGGCTTCCTTATAGCATTATCTTAAGGGCTGCTAAAGTAATTTTGGTTCCTGTAACCCCTGAACTCCCATGGAACCCAAGTTCTGATAGCCCTTAAAATGTGTCTGTTTCACATAAAATGTTACGTGTAAGCTGTGTTTACAGGTCTATATCTCTTACATTTCTTGTCCTAGCTGAACTAAATTTTGGAATTTGTTTCCTTATAGTATGTTGTAAAGGGTTGGATAAGTAATTTTGTCTTCTGCAAATTCTGGGCTTATGTAATCACACCGGCATCGGCATCCCACGTCAGGATTTGCGTGTAAGCTTTGTTTACAAGTCTATGTCTCTTACATTTCTTATCCTAGCACAACCAAATTATGCCATGGGCTTCCTTATAGAATTATCTTAAGGGCTGCATAAGCAGTTTTGGTTCCTGTAATCCATGGGCTCCCATGGAACCCAAATTTTGATAGCCCATAAAATGTGTCCAATTTCACATCAAATTGTGCATGCAAGCTGTGTTTACAAGTCTATATCTCTTACATTTCTTACCCTAGCACAACTAAATTTGGCCATGAGCTTCCTTATAGCATTATCTTAAGGCCTGCTTAAGTAATTTTGGTTCCTGTAACCCCTGGGCTCCCATGGAACCCAAATTCTGATAGCCCTTAAAATGTGTCTATTTCACATGAAATTGTGCGTGTAAAAGCTGTGTTTTCAGGTCTTGTCCTAGCTCAATTAAATTTGGGAATTGGTTTCCTTATAGTAAAGGGTTGCATAAGTAATTTTGTCTTCTGCAAATTCTGGGCTCCCATGGAACCCAAATTGTGATGGCCCATAAAATGTGCAATAAAGGCAGATCTAGGTTTGCATGTAAGCATGTATATATCTATTTTTTTATTTTCTGATTTCTTATAGCATTATGCATCTTATTCATACTTCACCGATATTGGGTCATGGGCTCCCTCCTCACCTCCCCCCACTCCCGCCCCCACTCCCTCCACATTTTTTTTTACATATTTCTGTGTTGTTTTAGTCCATTTTTACACATATGTTGCCCTCTTCCCCCCCCCCCCCCAAACCCCCTCTACCGCCACTCCCAACCCCCACCCTCTCTGATGGTATATACTAGCTATATAATTTATTATTCTCTGAAAAAATCAAATAGTCGAGCTGCGCTGTTCTCCGAAAGCTCTTGTTTATTTTTACTTTCTATTTATTTATCTATTGATACTGCAACACCCCCTTTCGAAGATTATGCGCAGGTTTCCTGGGTAGAACCAGTACTAAGCAAAGTGGATTAATTATCTTGCTCAAGGATAAATAACATGGCCATGGCGAGGATCGAACCCACGACCTTTCGATCTGAAGTTTGGCGCTCTACCACTGAACCACGCACTCCACTTTCGCTTTCACTCTGAATATTTTCCTTATTTTTAACACTGAAAAAGTTCAACAAGCTCATTTTTGAAATGTAAACATTACCACTACCGAATACGAAATCAAACCGATTATGTATGTCAGTTCGTTTGTTTTTACTTCATTTTTTTGACAACTCAATTCTTCGAACGTAATTGGTACACTAACTAATCACAAACCGTTACCCCACCCGCCTTTCATGTCTTACAATTACGCTCAACAATACACTGAGAAACAACAAAAAATCACACCTGCCATTTCATATCAAACATGCTTCCATTGTCAAACGTCCTTAGTTCCTTTACTCATCGAAAGATTGCCGACAAATCGGCATGATTGCTAATTAATCAACGTGTTAGTGTTATTGTTTGAGTCTATCGCCATTTTCATACTATCGTCGTTTCATTGGCTAGCGGGTCTGGATTAAAATAGATCGGGTCAATTGATTGGATAATGTCGACAAAACAGACTGTCAATTAAAGTAATTTGAAGGCTGGACTTCCGACATGGTTGATGCCCGGGGTCGCTGTGGATGCTAATTGCATTACATAAGCGAGTGAAATTAATGGATTACGTTGAGAAGTGTGCTGGGGTTGTTTTATGACAGGTGGCCGACATTGTTATTTGGACAAATCTGGGACTGAACTCTTTCTAACAGTGACACGCCCGACTTTCTCTTTTTTTAAAATTGGATAAGTCCGGGACTGAAATCTTGGAAAAAGTGACACGCCCGACTTTGGTTTTGGACTAGTCCCGGGCGTCGGGCTATAGGATTTGTACAGCCCTGAGTACATGTATGTATTTGTAGTAAATGTATGGGTATTGATACTGATGATGTTGAACATTTGTGGGATTTTGTAATTAAAACGTGGGTAAAATACAGATATTATATACTCAGTTATTTTTGGAGCTATGAGGAAATTTAGCATTACATGTACATACATGAAAATCAAAGACAGTTGACAAATACCGTGTCTGTTTTTATGTGGCTCAAACATGTTAGGAATGATGTTGACAGAGACTCCATCCATTGTCGTCTTGAAATATTTTGAGTCTTTCTCCTCCTGTTCTTCTTCCTTGGCCCATTTAGATTCTATCTCCTTCATCTGTCTCACCTGGGCCCGGAGTTCATCAAGGCTAAGCTCTGTTGCAGGTTTGGACACTTTGTTGGATGATTCTGACTTAGAAGTGGAGTTGCCACTGCTTTGACCTGAATGTTTACTGTTGATTTTGTCCTTATCTGAAGATTTAGTTCTATCAGAACTTGAAGATTTGTGTTTATCTGAACTTGAACTGGATGATTTATGTTTATCCGAACTAGAACTGGACGATTTATGTTTATCCGAACTTGAACTGGACGGTTTATGTTTATCCGAACTTGAACTGGATGATTTATGTTTATCCGAACTTGAACTGGATGATTTATGTTTATCCGAACTTGAACCAGACGATTTATGTTTATCCGAACTTGAAGAACTTGTTGGTTTATGTTTATCCGAACTTGAACTTGAGGATTTATGTTTATCCAAACTTGAACCAGACGATTTATGTTTATCTGAACTTGAACCGGACGATTTATGTTTATCCGAACTTGAACTGGTAGATTTATGTTTATCCGAACTTGAACTGGAGTGTTTATGTTTATCTGCATTTGATGACAATTGTTTATCTGAATTAGAGGATGTATGTTTATCAGAACTAGAAGTTTTTTCCTTGTCTTTTTCAGAAGATTTGTGTCTGCTAGGAGCAGTTGTGAACGATTTGTCTGTACTTCCTGATCTGCTGGAATCCTGTTTGTTACTGGCACTATCACTTCTGTGTTTATGGTTGTCCGAATCACTTTTTTGTTTTTCACTTTTGTGTTTATGGTCGTCTAAAACATTTTTTTGTTTTTCACTTCTGTGTTTGTCGGAATCACTTGTATGTTTTTCACTTCTGTGTTTATTGTTTTCTGAATCAAGTTTATGTTTTTCACTTCTGTGTTTGTCAGAATCACTTGTATGTTTTTCACTTCTGTGTTTATTGTTTTCTGAATCACTTGTATGTTTATCACTTCTGTGTTTATTGTCGGAATCACTTTTATGTTTATCAGTGAGATTTGTGTGAGAACTACTATTCTTTTCTGATGTGTGAGATTTGTGAGAACTGTGTTTGTCTTTATCAGCTTTGTCTCTGTCATGACTATGGTGTGGTTTAGATTTACTAGGCACCGAGCCTCCTGGACGAGGGCTAGGCACCGAGCCTCCTAGACGAAGGCTATCTACTGAGCCTGCTTCATCATCACTGTCTAAATCTTTTAAAACTTCTGTTATCAGTTCTTTGGATTTCTTTGGAATAACAAATCTCTTCTTCTTCTCTTCTTGTTTTCTTCTTTCTTCCTCCAACCTTCTTTTTTCTTCTTCTTCCTCTGCAAAATTACAAAATCATAGTAAACATGGCCAAGTGTGATATCACATAGAGGCCATTGGTAGAAAAAATACTTGGTATATTTTAAAAGTAATTAAAATTCTCCCAAAATGGGTCTAACAGATTCCAAGACTGAACCAAACTGAAATGCTACATGTATGTTTGCCATAATGTATTAATTGTTTAAACTTTTTTTACATCATGACTTTGTACATAAGTCAAACCAGCTATTTTCATGTCTTCAATGATTCTATAATACATTTTCACAACCTCGCTATTGGATCTTCCAACTTTTCACTTTATAAATCCATGTCTGACAAGTGAAAAGTTGTCAAGACATTGAAAATTTCTTTAAATTTGGCCCTTTCCATACCGGAGGGGATAAATATATGCAAGTGTGGTGCACATGCTGTACAACTGAATGTTTCATAAAATTATCACAGTAACTTAATATGGAAATATCAAGTTTGTAATTTAACCATGACACCTGGATTTAACTAAGTTCTGCAAAGACAAAGTCTTCAGGCTGCTTAAAGTAGAAGAGCAGAATACAGAGGCTATTACACCTGTGTTGTGAAATTGCTTAAGGTATCCTAGTGTAGTATACTTGTTATACTTACGTCTTTTCTCATCAATAAGTTTCTGCAGAACTGCTGACCTTGGCTTGTCTCGCTTTTCCTTTTTATGAGCAGAAAACTCTGATCTGTGGTTATTGCTCTGAAAGACATTGTAACTAATTTATTACAGGTATATATATTTAGTCATAACATTCAAAAGCATGAGTCTTATCTGTCAGCATCTAATTACAACACTCCCAAAAGACAGGAACAAAACTGCACTCCTAAATATGTTACATCTCTGACATGAAATTCTTGTAGTATGCTTTAAGATGTTGTTAACATCTACATACCATAATTACCGAACACACATTTTTTTATTTTTCAAAAATAAGAACATCTCAAAATGTTATTTTTAACCTGTCAGTTGTTGGGAAAGAAACATGGAATACTAGTACATAGCAGCTGATTAGTGCATGTCATTTAGAACTCATGATTTAGTCATGGTTGTCTTACATATTTAACAATATTCTACTGATATGTTGTCTAATTTTATCGTTCCCTAACTTGATTGTAGGGGGTTTATTATTTAAAGCCCAAATTAACTGTTTCAATCCGCATTTAGGCCATTTCAAAATATCTCCTAATTATATAAACTTCTATATAAAATTTTAGTGTGGTGTAAATGCAAACCGACCCTTTTCCCTTAAAAAATGCATTACAGACGACCAACAACTTGAATGTTCGTCTTTTTGTCTTGTTAACACTACAAAACTTCACTCAGACTGCAGACCACCCACCTCTACATACACACCAAAATAACATTACAATTGATTGCACCCCACACAAAATTCTAGGCATCTCATTGGTTGTGTGCGGTCACATGGTGACCCCTATGTTTCTATTGTGGGTCAGTAGATTTCACAGAGGGTCACTAAAACAATATTGACTACAATAAGGATTCAAAGTTTAAATCATTTGCAAATAGTTCTTTAAGGCGTTAGTAACAAACATAAGTAAAAGTAAATTAATAATGTTTTTAAACTCGGCTATTGGCTCGCCCCCTATATGTCAGATATATAGGGGTTCTCGGCTATTGCATCCCCTCCTATAAATCTTACTGACCCCACATATTTCTGTAGGAGGTCAGTAACAATCCCCCTACAGAAATATGTGGGGTCAGTCAGTATATAGGGGTACTCGGCTATTGCCTTGCCCCCTATAATCTAACTGACCCCTCATATTTCTGTAGGGGGTCAGTAACACTCCACCAACAGAAATATGTGGGGTCAGTCAGATATATAGGGGTACGCGGACATATTTCTGTAGGGTTTCAGTAACAATCCCCCTACAGAAATGTGTTGGACTAGTCAGATATATAGGGGGACTCGGCTATTGCCTCACTCCCTATAAATCTTACTGACCCTATATATTTCTGTAGGGGGTCAGTTACAATACATCGCTATAACTGCCTCACCCCCTATAAATCTTACCAGTGCTCACACTGGCTATTTTAAGTTAATAGCCACACATTTTTTAGTTAAGAAAATAATAGCCAATGCGTAAGAAAATTTGGTCATTCGTAAGAGCCAAATTTTCAATCAGGTTTTATTGGACTATTAGACTATATCCTCTGGCTATATTCAGGCCTTTTTCTACTATTCTCACGGGTCCGACTATCGGACCCGTTCCCAATGCCAAATATAATTGTTTTTCCCCAATTGAGAAATAAAATTCCCCTTTCTTTTTTTTTAATTTTTTTTTCTCTTTTTTTTACAAAGTCAGGTCAAATATACAAATGTTTACAAGGCAATACTATAAAAATAACAATATTTAAATCATGCACCGTGTATTGAAACCAGGCAATTAAAACAACCTGATATTTATGTACAACTAACTTATGAAAATTCCCAATTTGAGGCGTAAAGCGATTAATTTTTTTCCGAATTGGGCAAAATTTACGGCGTAAATTTTCCCAATTTGTCCAGGGTATTTTTCCCAAAATGGGCAGAAAAAGGCCTGATATTTTTCTTTTTGTCACTACTTTCTCCAAGTGAAGGAAGTAGGAGTCTAGACTAGAATTCATTTAAAAGTAGGATTCCAGGAACTCTTTACACATTGATAAAAGAAAGAATGATGGATTAAATAATGAATAGAAATCTACTTTATGTATCTGTATTTATTCATCTATATATCGTTTTTCTTACCACCAAATGTATTTGTAAAGGACAGTTTTTCTTATTGGATTATGTAAAAAAAAAAAAAAATGGAAGTACTATGACACCGCACTTTTACAGCCCGAAAAGTTCAAACATTTAATCGAAATACCATCAATAACAAACTTTTTTCATGCATTAATGTGCTTTGAATGCCAAAAATGGTCCTTCTTATCAAAGGGGAAAGAAAACACAACCCTAATAGTAGGATAATTAGTTTTATGTCATTAACTGTCGATCTCAAAGTTGTGACAAACTGAAACTGCCGACACGAAGCCAGGCACAATATTCAAACTTCTTATTGTTTCAATGTTTTAATTACTTTATTGCAAGAGTTTTCACAGTTCACAATACACATGGGAGTTTGCTGCCTATCGGGATCATGATGGGATAGCTATTAATGCAGGTGAAAGTAGCGCCTATATTCATAATATAGTGTGTGCAATTAGCCGCCATTGTCGGCTAACCCAAATTAATTTCATCTCTTCGTAGTTTGTGTACAGAAAAACAAACAGGAAACTGTACCTACTGTTGGATGCGTAACGGATTGTCTGATTGGTCAATCGCCCGAAAGATAACAAATAACGGCATATCTGATTGGCTATTCGGTCCATTAATCACATGATGTTTGCGTGTATTAACAATGCCGATTATCCGACAACGAAGTGCCAATTAAGGGAATAAACAACTTTTACAAGCGATAATTGATAAGCGCGTGGCGACATCACAGGGGGCGTGAACGGATTATGTAATGTTTATTGCGGTCATTTATTACTTGTGGTGTCAAACAGACAATTATACGAAAAAAAATAAAAAAATAAAATCAACATTTCTTGTCGACATTTCTTTAAAATAATCGCAAATGGCGACCATGGCGTATGGTAGCGTGAGCACTGCTTACTGACCCCATATATATTTCTGTAGGGGGTTGGTTACAATCTATCGCTATTGCCTCACCCCCTATAAATCTTACTGACCCCACATATTTCTGTAGGGGGTCAGTAACAAACCCAATAACTAATAATGGTCTGTAGGGGGTCAGTAACAAACCCAATAACTAATAATGGTCTGTAGGGGGTCAGTAACAAACCCAATAACTAATAATGGTCTGCTGAATCTAAACATTATCATTCAACCCCTGTACATTTATTTAATAAAACTAACCCGCCAACTAAGGGGAAAATTACGCTACAAACTAGTTTTTTCATAGTCCCTGGTTAAATACAAAGCACATTGCCACATGATCATCTTGTGCATGTTGTGTGGGTTTCGAATCTCGGATTTTTTACATGTCCTATCCATGAAAACATAAACGACACAATTGTGTATATATTTATGTCAATGTGTGTGAAGAATATGGCATGAGAAAACTATTTCTAGTCTGACAAATTATCTTTTGAACAAAATGTATTGCTTTTGGACTTCCTCAAGTCTTAACTTGATGATGGAGGGGCCAGAGAGGGGGAGGGCCAGAGAGGGGTGGCATAGGGAATGAAAACTGTGTACCACGGAGCATGTGAAAAACAAACACAAGTATCATAAATTGCATGGTTAAACAAATTATAAAATATTTTAGTAGAAATATGGGGCAGGAACCTCTTGCCAGCACCTCCTCTCGTAGGCCTATTCCATAATTTCCTCCATCATAAAGGGCCGAGGCCCCCGTGGTGGCAGATATGGTGTATGAGACCAAACACTTATTTCACATGTTGAACGGTACTTTTTTTTCAAATATTACCTTCTTCGTTTCATGTCTATTCTTTTCAGCAACGCTAAGTTTCTGGTTGAAGTCCATTGAAGGTAGAATTAATTAATAATGTGCAATGTGTCAATATTCCGTCAATATATTTCTCGAGGGATGGGAAGATAGGCAAGTAAGCCGAATGACATAAAGCATTTGAGATGATTTTTTGCGAGCGTCTGAATCAATGTCGCTAAACGGTGATTTTACAGGCGTAAGCCTATTTAACTAATAATCTTTTTTCTAACTAAAATAAATATTTCAAATATAAAATGTGATTTTTTTCTCAAAAGGCGCTCAAAAGGCGCTCAAAAGGTAATAATTAAAAACAAAAAGGATGTCGCAAAATCTCACAGATTGACCTACGGTACCATAAAACGTCCGTCAAAAAATAAACGCATGTTGCATAGATTTTTTTTTATTTCGTCAATTTCATAGCTTTTAAACAATATTTCATGATCCAGTATCGCATACATCTCTGTACGTAACCCGAAAATGCTGAGAAAACCTGTTAAACGTTTCAGCAGTTCTCTAAGTAAAGAAAAACGGAATAAAAAAACAAAACCTTCCAATGATACTGATTCTTCACAGGAACCACTGGGTGCTGAAAAATGGGAGAATCGATCAGAAAGCGAATTGGAGGCGCTTGTCTTAGGAGGAGATGAGGACATAATCAAAGAATTGGACAAAACACTTGAAAAGGTATTGTTTTGTTAACAATTTACATGATCAACTTTCTTTCTACTGATGCTGCAGTCAGTCAGTTTTAATTATCACGGCACCCACATTTCCGAGGGAGGGTCTACAGGCCTTATGTATCACTGATTAACGCGGAAGTTAAGCAGACCTTTAACATGCACACGGGACTGGCGGCATTGCATCCCCTCCAAAGGATGGCATACTTTCACAGTACCTTGCCCGAGTAAAATACAGTTGGAGTGCATTGAAAAACCTGGGTGCTGGTGGTGAATCTTCTCTAACCCGTTAATATTTGTTTGCTCTTTGACAAAAATTATTTATATGGGAGATCCGGTAGAGGTCATCTTATATAGAATTTGGTAACACCTAGGTATGAATTAGATGAGATTTGTTGTAGGATACAATTATTAGCTGGTGAATCGCGGCTATTTATTCAGGACGGGTAATCGGGTGAAAGCTATTGTTAAGAAAGAGAGAAAAAAGCGTGAGCAAGAGCTGGCTGTGAACTGTAAAAATAACTGTAAACCTTTCTGGAGATATGTGAACTCCAAACGCAAGACTGTATCTGGAGTTAGTGAACTTCACACAAAGGTGGAGGGGAAGAAGGTTGTTGCAGAGTCCGACAGTGACAAAGCTAAAATCCTGGCAGAATTTTTTAGTAGTGTATTTACTAATGAACCAGAAGGAGACTATGTCCATCTGGACAGTATGTGTGATTACAGATCTGACGATTCACCATTCACCAAGCAGGAAGTGAACAAGTTGCTCACAAGTCTTGACACATCCAAATCACCAGGCCCGGATCGATTTCATCCAAAAGTATTATTTGAGCTGGCAAATATTATCGACAAACCATTGAGTAATATTTTCAATAGCAGCTTCCGTACGGGGCTGGTGCCGGCAAGCTGGAAAATTGGACAAGTAATAGCATTGTTTAAAAAGGGGAAAAAGACTGACCCAGCCAATTATAGGCCTGTAAGCCTGACTAGTGTGATATGTAAGACAATGGAAAAACTAGTGAGGAAAAGGATTGTCGATCACATGCAAAAGCATAAGTTATTTAGTAACAAGCAATTCGGCTTTATAGGCGGTAGATCAACGACATTGCAGCTACTCCATGTTTTAGATCACTGGACAAGGATACTAGATGGTGGTGGTGTAATAAACGCTATATATATGGATTTTATGAAAGCTTTTGATAAAGTTCCACACAGAAGGCTACTGTCTAAACTACAATCACATGGTATAAGTGATCAGATGTGTAGGTGGGTCGAGAACTTTCTGAGCAACCGAAAACAAAGAGTGCATCTGAACGGAAAATACTCGTCATGGATGGATGTCACCAGTGGGATTCCTCAGGGTTCGGTATTGGGACCAATTTTATTTGTAGTTTTTATAAATGACCTTCCAGGCTGTGTTCAGTCGAGCGTTTTTCTATTTGCTGATGACACAAAGTTATATCGTGAGATAAAGGACAGGAGGGACAGCATTGCTATTCAGCATGATCTGGACAGTTTGTTCGCGTGGAGTGAAAGGTGGTGCCTGAGATTTCACCCAGATAAGTGTAAGGTCCTACCAATATATAACAAAAGAAAGACCTGCGAGGACCCTGTATACACCATGGGCACTTACGATGGTGGTGTGAAACAACTAGAAGTCGTGGAAGTTGAAAAGGATATAGGAGTGAATATTGATAGCCATCTTGCATTTGATGATCATATACAGATCCAAGTGAACAAGGCGAACAAGATAGTAGGCATTATTCGGAGAACATTTACCCATTTAGACTACAAAACTTTTTGCCTGCTGTTTAAAGCACTAGTCAGACCACATCTTGAGTATGCTGCTTGTGTGTGGAGCCCTATGTCTATGCAGAGCATAGAGACGATAGAAAACGTTCAGAGAAGAGCCACTAAAATGCTACCATTTCTACAATATAAATCGTACACTGAGCGTCTAAATATATTGAATCTGCCCACCTTGAAATATCGACGACTGAGAGGTGACATGATAGAAACATACAAGATTCTAACAGATGTGTATGATCACAACGTCACAGGAGGACTGTTTGAGAAACATCTAAGCACTACCAGAGGGCATTCGCTCAAAATCAAAAAGGCAGGGTGTCGGTTGGACGTGAGGAAGAACTGTTTTACAATGAGAGTTGTGGACATCTGGAATAGTCTCCCAGAAACTGTGATAGAGGCCAAGTCTGTTAAATTATTTGAGAATAGACTAGATAGGCTTTGGAGGGATCATCCGATGAAAGCGGATTACACTGTACAGTACAGCGATATACAGAGAGCCGGAGCGCTCACCAGCACAGACATGAATAGAGAGGAGCAGCAGCTCCTGTGTTCATAAGCAACGTAGGTAAACGTAGGTAGGTAGGTAGGACTCTTAAAGCTGCATTAGCCTTAACTTTTAGTTTAAATAAAACACTAAATAATTTACCCAGTCATACCCAGTCATACCCAGACATATTCAGACAGTTACTTGTTTAGGCTGAATATATACTTCAAGTTCGTTTCGCTCTTGACTAGTGTACCTTTAAGATGTAACATTTATAGACCTGTATTAAAACACTTCCCCCATTTTGCAGCTTATTTTTTCCAATTATTTTAGACCATTTTGCAGAGTAGTATAATATGAATAGGTTTTAAAGAGCAGACAATCACCGCAACTTTGGGATTGATAGATGTGAGATTTTTGTTATTTATTTTATAGTTTTGTTACCTAAAGAATCTAAATTATAGATGTCAAATTCCAGTAAGTTAGTACATGTTTTTCTATAGAACATGTTATCTGTCTATTTACATTTTATATATCAGTTATCGCATCAATTTGTATTATGCAGAAGGTGTTATCTGACGATGATGATGATTATGAGCCAAAACACAAACCAGACAAATGTGCTGCATGGGAAGACGAGGATGATGAACATGGCAGGTTGACAACTCATATTTAATATCTACACAGTCGCATACATAACTCATATTTAATATCTACACAGTCGCATACATAACTCATATTTAATATCTACATAGTCGCATACATAACTCATATTTAATATCTACACAGTCGCATACATAACTCATGTTTAATATCTACAGTTGAATACATAACTCATATTTAATATCTACAGTCGCATACATAACTCATGTTTAATATCTACACAGTTGCATACATAACTCGAATTTAATATCTACACAGTCGCATACATAACTCATATTTAATATCTACAGTTGCAGACATTTATAACGAATTTAATATCTACACAGTCGCATACATAACTCATATTTAATATCTACAGTTGCAGACATTTATAACTCATATTTAATATATATCTACACACTCGCATACATAACTCCAGCGGTTTTTTACCTTATGCCCCAATCCCAATTGAAAAAATTGACCATTTTTCCCAATTTCCAACTAAAAAATTCCCATATCGAAGTTGTTTTTCCGTCAATCTTTCTCCTGGGATATTCTCAATAAACAGATGTAATAGATCTTCCCAGTTCTGTTTTAGATTAATCTTCTTAATAAAATTTTTTACCAGGGTTGTACGTTTCTTCTGCTTTTCTGTGTAAATTTAAACGCAAAACACAGCCTCGTCACCCGAGGACGACGCCATGTTGTTTATGCGTTGCAGAAACGCTTTACCGTTGTATGTTATCGAAACGCTTTATCGCTAGTATATTCTACTATGTAACAAGCGCCTCAGTGAGCGATGGGTTAATACTAAATAAAGGACGAATAACAGAAATCGTCTGGGCCAGGAAACTCTTTCCTCGGTCATGAGAATATGCAGAGAATCTGGTGCAACCCTAAATGACAATGAACTTAACAGCACTGTGTTAACATTTTCAGGGACAACAAAAACAGGGAAATTATTCTGTAACAACACAGTGTAGTACAATAAAAACTCAAAACATTACAGTTGTGAAAATATTTTATTATGTAAATCATCAATAAATATGTAATATTTCACAAAATACAAAAACAACATTTTTCCCAATTTTGAGAAAAAATGCACGATTTTTCCCAATTTTTAGAAAAATCGCATGTTTTTTCCCAATTTGAACGGCCACGGACCCATTCCCAAAATGGTGAAAAAAAACGCTGAGTTACTCATATTTAATATCTACACAGTCGCAAACATAACTCATATTTAATATCTACACAGTCGCATACATAACTCATATTTAATATCTACACAGTTGCATACATAACTCATGTTTAATATCTACAGTTGCATACATAACTCATGTTTAATATCTACAGTTGCATACATAACTCATGTTTAATATCTACAGTTGCATACATAACTCATGTTTAATATCTACACAGTCGCATACATGACTCATTTTTAATATATATATACAAAATCGCATATTTAACTCATGTTTAATATCTACACAATCGCATGTATAACTCGAGTTTAATATATATACAAAATCGCATACATAACACCTGTTTAATATCTACACAGTCGCATACATAACTCATGTGTAATATATATACAAAATCGCATACATAACTCATGTTTAATATATACATAATTGCACACAAAACTCATGTTTAATATATACTTGTACATAATCGCATACATAAGCACATACATAACTCATGTTTAATGTATACATAATCACATAATAATCCATGTGTAATATATACATAATCACATACATAACTCATGTTTAATGTATACATAATCACATACATAACTCATGTTTAATATATACATAATCACATACATAACTCATGTTTAATATATACATAAACACATACATAACTCATGTTTAATATATACATAATCACATACATAACTCATGTTTAATATATACATAATCACATACATAACTCATGTTTAATATATACATAATCACATACATAACTCATGTTTAATATGTACATAATCACATACATAACTCATGTTTAATATATACATAATCACATACATAACTCCAGGCTTTCTACCGTTCCTACTTTTTCCTACTTTTAATACTTTTTCCTACTTTTTGAACAGCCTCCTACTTTTTCCTACTTTTTCATGAAAACCTCCTACTATTCTTACTTTTTGAGAATTGTCTTTCATGAACATTAGAAAAATGCCTGTTTTGTTAGTTTATTTGCAGCATAAGAGCAAATGATGTCCAACTGACAGGTTTCTGTTGATGAAAGCTGTTCCAAAGATGTCCCTCACTGGTTTACATCATTTGTCATAAAGGTTGAGGGACTTTGGTGGCAACATATTTCAACAACAGAAACTTGTCAAGCAAAGAGAAAATACATAGATGTATCAGTGTAAGAAATTGCATTATTAAAGACCAATCAAGGTATGTTTTAGCTTGTATATTCATCTCTGAGCTTATACTGAATGCACACACCAAACTTATATAACCAAGATTTTTTCCTACTTTTTCCTACTTTTCTGTCTGGAAACCTCCTATTTTTTTCCTACTTTTTTGTCAGAGGCTGGTAGAAAGCCTGTAACTCATGTTTTATGTATACATAATCACATACATAACTCATGTTTAATGTAAACACATCGCATGTTTAATATATACATAATCACATACATCTCATGTTTAAATAATATATACATAATCACATACTGTCATACTTAATATATACAAAGTCACACACATATGACAACATATATAGAGTTATAGATATATACTGTATTACAGTTCTCATATTTAATATATTTACAGTCACATACATAACTCATATTTAACTACAGACACATACATAACTCATATTAAACTACATACATAACTCATATTTAACTATAGACACATGCATAACTCATATTTAACTACAGACACATACATAACTCATATTTAACTACAGACACATACATAACTCATATTTAACTACAGTCACATACATAACTCATATTTAACTACAGTCACATACATAACTCATATTTAACTACAGACACATACATAACTCATATTTAACTACAGTCATATACATAACTCATATTTAACTACAGGCACATACATAACTCATATTTAACTACAGACACATACATAACTCATATTTAACTACAGACACATACATATGACGGCATAACTCAAATTTGATATACAGTATACACAGTCCATCACATAACAACTATTTAATCTTCACAGTCACATACAGACAACAGCTCATATTTAGTATCTGCATAGTCACATACAGACAACATAATTCATATTTAGTATCTGCATAGTCACATACAGACAACATAACTCATATTTAGTATCTGCATAGTCACATACAGACAACATAACTCATATTTAGTATCGGCATAGTCACATACAGACAACATAACTCATATTTAGTATCTGCATAGTCACATACAGACAACATAACTCATATTTAGTATCTGCATAGTCACATACAGACAACATAACTCATATTTAGTATCTGCATAGTCACATACAGACAACATAATTCATATTTAGTATCTGCATAGACACATACAGACAACATAACTCATATTTAGTATCTGCATAGTCACATACAGACAACATAATTCATATTTAGTATCTGCATAGACACATACAGACAACATAACTCATATTTAGTATCTGCATAGTCACATACAGACAACATAACTCATATTTAGTATCTGCATAGTCACAATTATTATCAAATTTAATCTACTGTCACATGCATAACTCATATATAATATATACACAGTCACATACAGCCAAAACAAAATTGGCTTTGCTTTTAAATGTTCAGTATGGAAAATGTCCAGTGTCTTCCAGTGACTGCATCTGGTACACTGTAACACATTACTACAAATGCTACAGAAAATATGGTGTTGAGTATAATAATGTTCACAGTTTCCAAAGGCAGAAAATGCATGTAATTGTAAAAAATAGAGGCCTTTTAAAAAAATAAGTAATAATAATAATCAATAAAATAAAAAAAATGAAATAGGAAGTGGGAGTGGAGGAGAGAGAATCTAAATTGTGTTGTTTAAAAGGCATTAATTGTTGTTTATTTTCTTACACCAGCATTCAGTTCACAAAAGACATAAAATTTACTGGTTTAAAAGTTGGCGAAGAGAAAAAGGTTCCAAAGGCTGTGTACAGTCAGAGATTAAAGTCACAGTAAGTATGGCCTTTTTGTCACTATGTACACCTACAACTATACGTCTTGTCAGTTTTATGATGTATTTTTAATAAAAGGAAAAGGGATACATAATTACGGATCACTTGTTTTGCGTCCGTCCAGCATCCCAAAAACTTACTGGCTATAACCTTTTCATCTCATATTTCTTCATCAAGCTCAATTTCTGAGTTAAAAGTTCTTTGTTTAGTGATAAAATGTTATTACTTGGTTTAACTTTTTTACTTCATATTTCTTCATAATTTTCTTGATTCATGCACATTATGACAATAGTCATGTGACTGCACCAATATATAAAGGTCAAGGTCACAGACAAGGTCAGATTCTGGGTTCAAAACTCTTTTTTTCCGGTGATTCCAATATTTACACATGCAGTAAATGTAGAAATAGCAATGACCATGTACAATGTATTTTTACAGGTTTGAAAAAGTTTCATCTACACCAAATTGGGCAAAACTTCCTTCAGAAAGAGATAAAAATTCAGATGGTATGTAAAAAACAAACAGTTTATATATCTTCTAAACTTAATAGCAGCTGTTAAATTTAGTAAGAACATAAATGGTTTGTTTGTTAGACTGGTGTAGAGGCAGACCACCCAGTTTTCCTGGGTAGAACCAGTTCTGTGTAGCTCCCGCCATTCGTAAGAAACGACACTTTCTCGCTTGACAAGTCTCGCTCTCACTGGGATTCTCACCCGCAGCGGTGAGAGGATAGAATGTTTTAGACCCGGCACCTTTGATATCCTGGCAACATAACTGGATGAAATGGGAAAAGATCGAAGTCTGGAAATGATGAAGATGTCTTCACGATAATACCTGCCCCAGGAAAACTAATCTCAGGGGTTTTACGAAGAACCCTTGTACAGTCGGACTTGCACCATCCGAATTTTTAATATTTTTGAGGTACTGTTTTATTATAATTCGCATAACATTCCCCAACACCAGAATAAAAACGGTTGGTTGTTCCCTGGAATAGCCCCGATACTGCTGCCACAGATGGCGTTAATATCGCCAAATATTTTGCTTTACAGATGAGGACAGCGATGTGGAAGATATCCAGCACAGAACCGGGACATACCTGACATCATCAACATCTCTCACTAAGGGTTTGTTAGAAATCAAGCAGTGTACAGATCTCAACAAAGATTCACCATTAAAGGTATGCTGTCATATCAAGGATTTCCCCACATGTTGTATCTATAAATAGAGTAAGGATTTTGCGTATATGTTTTTATTAATAACTTGAGGGTTTCATTACATGTTTGTTTCTCTATAATTAGAATAAGAATTATCCTACAATGAGTACATGTTTTATCTATAAATAGGGTAAGGATTTACCAGGGCACGAAAATTCCACTCGTCCGCTCGCTTTGACGAGTGCTCATTGATGCAGGACGAGTAGAAATTCATATAAATTCTTTAAAAATTTATCAATTTGGCCATTCAAATATTGCGTAAGACGAGTAACTGAGAACAAATTTTCCTGCCCTGTTTTATACCAACATTCCCAAATACGATACATAGGGATCACTTTGTCGTAATCACGAAAACTTAACATTGGCTATAACTTTCTCATTCCTTGATATTTCTTCATCAAACTTTCAATATATACTCATCATAACATCGAAATGACTATACTAAAATATAAAGGTCAAGGTCACACTGAAGGTCATTATATGGGTTAAATACTCATTTTTTCCTTCACGAAAATTTAACGGCTATAACTTTCTCATTTCTTCATCAAACTTTCAAAATATACTCATAATGATAACATCGACATGACCATACTAAAATATAAATGTCAGGGTCACACTGAAGGTCATTATATGGGTTATATACTTTTTTTTTCTTCACGAAAACTTTACGTTGGCTATAACTTTCTCATTTCTTGATATTTCTTCATCAAACTTTCAATATATACTCATCATGACAACATCAGTATGACCATACTAAAATATAAAGGTCAAGGTCACACTGAAGGTCATTATAAGGGATAAATACTCGTTTTTTTCTTCACTAAAACATAACGATGGCTGTAACTTTCTCATTTCTTGATATTTCTTCATTAAACTTTCAAAATATACTCATCATGACAACATCGACATGACCATACTAAAAATATAAAAGTCAAGATCAAACAGAAGGTCATTATATGGGTCAAATACTATTTTTTATATACTCATCATGACAACATCGACATGACCATACTAAAATATAAAGGTCAAGGTCGCACTGAAGGTCATTATATGGGTTAAATAATAATTCTTTTCTTCACGAAAACAACTGAAAACAACGTTGGCTATAATTTTCTCATTTCTTGATATTTCTTCATCAAACTTTCAGTATATACTCATCAAGACAACATCGACATGACCATACTAAGATATAAAGGTCAAGCTCACAGAAGGTCATATATGGGTTAAATACTCATTTTTTTCTTCACAAAAACTTAGTTTGTCAAAGTCATTTATGTGGTTCCAAAAAACCTTGTTATTCTGACAAACCGCTGACATGCGACACACGTGTTCCGCGGGACACCTGTCTAGTTTGACAAAGCGCTGACAGGCGACACACATGTTCCGCGGAACACCCATCTAGTAAAACTATTAAACTCAAATAAGGGTTTTCTTACATGTTGTATCTATAAATAGTATAAATATTTCCTTAATGTTTTATCTATAAATAGAGTAAGGATTTCCCAACATGCGTGTATCATGAGTTCTCTGCATCTTGTATCTATATATTGAGTAGCATTTCCCTACATGTTTGTATTACTATTAAAAACTAAAACAAGGGTTTTCCTACATGTTGTAACTAGGAAAGATGTTTGTATTTACTGCACTTTATACTGATCAAGTATGTTGTAGCATTAAAATGTTAGAAAACAACATTTTATGAAGACAACCTATCTCAGGGTAACAACCTTAAGGAAATTATTGAATATTTAATCAGTAATATTTAGTTAAATTTGTGTCAAATATATATAAAAATGTTCAAGCACTTAAAGGGACAATGTCCGTAACTTTTAGCTTATAAAACACACTAATTAAGTTCACAAACATTACCCACTAACAGTATTCAGGGTCCTCCCCAGCGCCTTTAAGCACCGCGGTGCCGCTGTGCTTGAAATTCAAAATCGCTATTAGCGCTGTCCTTTAAAATTAGCACGGTCTTTTAAATATCAAGCAAGGTGCTTATATTTTGCTAACCAGTATTTGAAATAACCCTTACAGAGCCCCTCGAATAACTTGTTTATTAATGCGATTGAATGAGGTATTCAGTGTTTTTCATTGATAATGAAATTAAACATATAAGATACTTAGTTCTGAATGTTTAATTGATATACATGTACAGGCCTTACATTACTGCATAAATGTTCAAAAATACACTAAGTGGACAAGGCAGTTGCCTTTTGAAAATACTCTTGCTCTGAGGCTGAGAAAGTGGATTTTAAAAATATTTCCGAAAAACATTTTTAAAACATTCAAGGCATTAATTTTACAACTAAAACCATCTCAGAGCAGATGGTGTATCTTAGAATTATATTTAAAAAAAAGGAAGGGTGGGGAGTAGACCTCTCCTGACAACCCCCCAAAGTGCACTGTTTGTGCCAGCGCCTGAAAAATACTGGGGAGAACCCTGGATTGAATATTTACTAATTAAACGCAAGATTGTTTGACGGAATTCAATCGCAATACAAAAAAAAATAACTACTGCTTTGCGAGTTTGAACCAGCAGCCCAAACTAAAATTACACTCACGGATAATAAGACTTTGCGCGTAATAGACGGCGTGCTTCCTACCTGAGCTTTTCCTTAGCCTCGTCCGTCGGATGGAGACGTAAACCGGGCGGTCCCGTGTATCGGTCTATCCTCCGAGCACGTTAAAGAACCATAGGAATCTATTCGATAATAAGAGTAGGGCAGGTCCCCGGATTCCTATGTATCCTTCCCCTCTCTCTGGGGCGGCTCTAAATAACCTGTACTGTGTTGATGAGCCGTTAAACAACATTCAATTCAATTCCTACCTGAGCTATGCAGGCCATACATAAAACGCAATACATACTATGTAGAAAACCTAATGCGGAAGTTACGTGATCAGCATAAAAAGTAAATAAAGTGGATCCCACAATAATTAAAACTTTTTTTTTTCAAACTCACGAATGTATTACTACATACTTATTTGGGTCTATGCTCATGTTTTCATATACATTTCACTGAATAAAAGTCAGACAGTTATTTTATTATGCTCAACATCTGCTTACTTACTGACAGTGTCTCTTTAAGCAAATTACTTGTGTTCAATGTCTGATAGATAAATGCATATCAACTACCACAGTAAGATATTTGTGTACACCTCTGTTTCATGCATATCAACTACCACAGTAAGATATTTGTGTACACCTCTTTTTCATGCATATGAACTACCACAGTAAGATATTTGTGTACACCTCTGTTTCATGCATATCAACTACCACAGTAAGATATTTGTGTACACCTCTGTTTCATGCATATCAACTACCACAGTAAGATATTTGTGTACACCTCTGTTTCAGGGTAGGGTAAAGGCCCTGGAGTTCCACCCATCAGCACAGGTGGCCCTGACTGGCGGGCTCAACAACACACTCACTCTCTTCCAGGTAATATCAGTAGTCCCCGCATACTTCCAGTGTTCCCGCAATATGGCCAGTATTCCCCCATACTTCCAGTGTTCCCGCAATATGGCCAGTATTCCTGCAAAATGGCCAGTATTACCGCATACTTCCAGTGTTCCCGCTATATGGCCAGTATTCCCTCATACTTCCGGTGTTCCCGCAATATGGCCAGTATTCCTGCAAAATGGCCAGTATTACTGCATACTTCCAGTGTTCCTGCTATATGGCCAGTATTCCTGCAATATGGCCAGTATTCCCGCATACTTCCAGTGTTCCCGCAATATGGCCAGTATTCCTGCAATATGTCCAGTATTCCAACATACTTCCAGTGTTTCCGCAATATAGCCAGTATTCCCGCATACTTCCAGTGTTCCCGCAATATGGCCAGTATTCCTGCAAAATGGCCAGTATTCCCGCATACTTCCAGTGTTCCCGCAATATGGCCAGTATTCCTGCAATATGTCCAGTATTCCTACATACTTCCAGTGTTTCCGCAATACTTCCAGTGTTCCCGCAATATGGCCAGTATTCCTGCAAAATGGCCAGTATTCCCGCATACTTCCAGTGTTCCTGCAATATGTCCAGTATTCCTACATACTTCCAGTGTTTCCGCAATATAGCCAGTATTCCCGCATACTTCCAGTGTTCCCGCAATATGGCCAGTATTCCTGCAAAATGGCCAGTAATACTGCATACTTCCAGTGTTCCCGCTATATGGCCAGTATTCCTGCAATATGGCCAGTATTCCCGCAATATGGCCAGTATTCCTGCAATATGGCCAGTATTCCTGCATACTTCCAGTGTTCCTGCAATATGGCCAGTATTCCTGCAATATATGGCCAGTATTCCTGCATACTTCCAGTGTTCCCGCAATATAGCCAGTATTCCCGCAATATGGCCAGTATTCCTGCAATATGGCCAGTACTCCTGCATACTTCCAGAGTTCCCGCAATATGGCCAGTATTCCTGCAATATGGCCAGTATTCCTGCATTCTTCCAGTGTTCCTGCAATATGGCCAGTATTCCCGCAATATGGCCAGTATTCCTGCATACTTCCAGTGTTCCCGCATACTTCCAGTGTTCCTGCATACTTCCTGCAATATGGCCAGTTCCTGCAATATGGCTAGTGTTCCTGCAATACGGTCTGTATTCCCAGGATACTGCAAGCACTGTCAGAGTGATCATAGTACTGTCAATGTTCCCATAGTGTTCCCACAATACTGTAAGTGTTCCCACCATGTTCATACAGTAGTGTAAGTGTTCCAATAGTATTCTGTGTTCCTACAGTACTTTCAGTTTACTCAGAATACTGTCAATGTTCCCACAGTAATATCAGTGTTCCCACAGTGTTGTACTGTGAGTATTCCCACAATGTTCCCAGAGTACTTTCAGCATTCCCGGAGAACTTTCAGTATTCTCACTGTACTTTTAGTGTTCCCACAGTAATGTCACTGATCCCCACAATGTTCCTACAGTACTGTCAGTGTTCTCAGAATTATGTCTGTGTTCCCACGGTACTGTCAGTGTTCCCACAATACTGTTCTTTTAGTGTTCTCAGAATACTGTATGTGTTCCCACAGTACTGTCAGTGTTCCCACAATACTGTACTTTCAGTGTTCTCAGATTAGTGTCAGTGTTCCCACAGTACTGTCTGTGTTCCCACAGTACTATCAGTGGCATCTCATTTATGTTCTGTCAGTGTTCCCACAGTATTGCCAGTGTTTCCAAAATAATGTATTGTCACTGTTCCCACATATACTTTCACGGTTCCCACAACTCACAGTTCCCACTAGTGTTCATGCAGTACTGTCAGTGTTCCCACATTATTGTAGTACTTTCAATGTTCCCACAATATGGTCAGTGTTTCCACAGTATTGTAGTACTGTCAGTGTTTCCACATTACTGTCAGTGTTCCCACACTACTGTCAGTGTTCCCATGGTACTGTCAGTGTTCCCACATTACTGTAGAACAACCAAGTGTTGCCCCAGCCATATACAGCACAGTACAATCATCATATATACTGTTACAGGTAGATGGTAAGACCAATCCAAAGATCCAGAGTGTATATATAGAGAACTTCCCGGTCCAGTGTGCACACTTCACCAGAGACGGGGAACAAGTAGTGATGGGGTCCAAACATAAAAGTTTTAAATACTTCGACATGATTGCTGGCCAAGTTGTCACTGTGCCCATGAAAGGTAAATTGCTACATGCAGTGAATGTATGAATTTCATAGAAAGGTACTTATACAAAGTAACTTTTGCATTTATTTTGATGATAATGTACACATTGATGTACTGTACAATGTTTGTCTTCCAGTAACTTTGAAATTAGCTAAGGGCTACTCCATTAAAACATACATGGGAAACCAGGTAGGCGCTTTTGAAATTAAACACCAACTCATAGATGCAAAATTGAAATTGAAGAACCAAATTTTGGAAAATAGGGTTCTTTCATAGGTGGTTATTAAATTGCCTTCCTGGGTTAGGGTCAACCAGACGCGGTGAGTTTTTAAAACAAATCAAGATTGCCGTGTGTCCCTTTATTACAGGTTTGACTGCATAGTGATAGACTCCTATTGCCATTTCATTCATAATTTCAAAAACAAAATGCACATATTCAGCCAGTTTAATGCTACGTTTCCATCCAGAGATCTGGAGTCGTGTTGCATTATAGTGGCCATAGTGTAAATGTATGTACAAGTAACAGTTTTTATCATCCTAAATATAGGGTCTCTTTATGTTTATTATATCTTGTAATTTCAGGGTTGGAAGAAACCTGTATGATGCACTTTGAAGTAACGCCAGACGGAAAATATCTGGTGTTCCTGGGAAAATATGGAAGAATGCACTTTGTTTCAGCTAAGGTAAGTTTAAATATCAATATAGCAGCAGTAAGTTGTATACCAACAGTATGTTTACTTATCGATATAGCTTAGTAGGTTTAAATAAGTTGCAATCAAACCTGGACCATATTAAAGGGAGTGCAGCAAACCTGGACCATATTGAAGGGAATGCAGACAAACCTGGACCATATTAAAGGGAATGCAGACAAATCTGGACCATTTTAATAAAGGGAATGCAGCAAACCTGGACCATATTAAAGGGAATGCAGACAAATCCGGACCATTTTAATAAAGGGAATGCAGCAAACCTGGACCATATTAAAGGGAATGCAGACAAATCCGGACCATTTTAATAAAGGGAATGCAGCAAACCTGGACCATATTAAAGGGAATGCAGACAAATCCGGACCATTTTAATAAAGGGAATGCAGACAAACCTGGACCATATTAAAGGGAATGCAATCAAACTTGGACCATTTTAAAGGGAATGCAATCAAACCTGGACCATATTAAAGGGAATGCAGACTAACCTGGACCATATTAAAGGAAATGCAATCAAACCTGGACCATATTAAAGGGAATGCAATCAAACCTGGACCATATTAAAGGGAGTGCAACAAACCTGGACCTTATTAAAGGGAATGCAGACAAACCTGGACCATATTAAAGGGAATGCAATCAAACCTGGACCATATTAAAGGGAATGCAGACAAACCTGGACCATATTAAAGGGAATGCAATCAAACCTGGACCATATTAAAGGGAATGCAGACTAACCTGGACCATATTAAAGGAAATGCAATCAAACCTGGACCATATTAAAGGGAATGCAATCAAACCTGGACCATATTAAAGGGAGTGCAACAAACCTGGACCTTATTAAAGGGAATGCAGACAAACCTGGACCATATTAAAGGGAATGCAATCAAACCTGGACCATATTAAAGGGAATGCAATCAAACCTGGACCATATTAAAGGAAATGCAGACTAACCTGGACCATATTAAAGGAAATGCAATCAAACCTGGACCATATTAAAGGGAATGCAATCAAACCTGGACCATATTAAAGGGAGTGCAACAAACCTGGACCTTATTAAAGGGAATGCAGACAAACCTGGACCATATTAAAGGGAATGCAATCAAACCTGGACCATATTAAAGGGAATGCAAACAAACCTGGACCATATTAAAGGGAATGCAGACAAACCTGGACCATATTAAAGGGAATGCAAACAAACCTGGACCATATTAAAGGAAATGCAAACAAACCTGGACCATATTAAAGGGAATGCAATCAAACCTGGACCATATTAAAGGGAATGCAAACAAACCTGGACCATATTAAAGGGAATGCAAACAAACCTGGACCATATTAAAGGAAATGCAAACAAACCTGGACCATATTAAAGGGAATGCAAACAAACCTGGACCATATTAAAGGAAATGCAAACAAACCTGGACCATATTAAAGGAAATGCAAACAAACCTGGACCATATTAAAGGGAATGCAAACAAACCTGGACCATATTAAAGGAAATGCAAACAAACCTGGACCATATTAAAGGGAATGCAGACTAACCTGGACCATATTAAGTGGAATGCAGACAAATATTCAAACATGCTTTATCATTGATAGTGCTAAAAAACTTGGAAAGTGGTGAAATAATTATAAAATCGGATAATAAACAAAGAAGATATGAGCAGTTAAGGGTTTTCCTTTTTATCTCCACTTTTTTGAAGGAAAAAAGAGCTGTTGTCATCACTTGATCGTCGTCTGTGTCTGGTTAACGTTTTGATCGTCGTCTGCGTCCAGTTAACGTTTTGATCGTCGTCTGCGTCCAGTTAACGTTTTGATCGTCGTCTGCGTCCAGTTAACGTTTTGATAGTCGTCTGCGTCCAGTTAACGTTTTGATCGTCGTCTGCGTCCAGTTAACGTTTTGATCGTCGTCTGCGTCCAGTTAACGTTTTGATCGTCGTCTGCGTCCAGTTAACGTTTTGATCGTCTTCTGTGTCCAGTTAACGTTTTGATCGTCGTCTGCGTCCAGTTAACGTTTTGATCGTCGTCTGCGTCCAGTTAACGTTTTGATCGTCGTCTGTGTCCAGTTAACGTTTTGATCGTCGTCTGCGTCCAGTTAACGTTTTGATCGTCGTCTGTGTCCAGTTAACGTTTTGTATGTCAGCTTGTATCTCGAAAACTACTTTACACAATCATGTATTCAACATCATTCAACAACATTGTAGAGCCAGGTTCTATAACTCGTGTTTTTATTATGCCGCCACCACATTGTTTTGAAAAATTACATGATGCTTCCCTATGATGTAAAGATGTGCAGATCGATTCGGCGTCTAAAACGACCTTGTATTACCGGAATTACAGCCCTTTTTTCATCATACAGCCAGTTTTTACAACTCTTGCTTTTTTTAAACAAAATTATGGCCCCCTTTATACTTTAAATATTGTTTACACTTTTGTATGTAAGCTTGTCAACTTTGTATGTTTTTTAATTTAAATATTTCATTATATCTCAGGGCTATTCCATTAAAGCATACCTGTGACCCCAGGAAGGCACTTTTGAAATTGAAAACCCACCCATAGATGCAAAATTGAGTTTAAAGACCCAAATTGTGTAAAATAGGGTTCACCCATAGATGTTTATTAATTGCATTCCTGGGGTCGCGGATATGTTCTAATGGAATAGCCCTTAGAATCCCCTTAAAGTAATCAGTGACACATCACACATGTATTCACTCATGAAGAAATCGGAGACAAGTACCATAATTCTGTTAGGGAATTATGTAGAATTATGCCTTTCAACTTACTTTCCCAATAAATGGCCTCAAAGTCGAGCGTCTGCACTGAGGGCTTCTAGTTATAATGAATGTGATGGAAATATTAAATTGCTGTGTAGTCTCATCATTGTTTGTGTTTTCAGTCGAAGGAGTGGATATTCACGTTACACATGAATGGCCATGTATCATCTGTGTCCTTCACCAGTGACGGCAGAAAGATGTTCTCGCATGGAGGTATGTTTGTTTGTTATATCTCACTATCACGTTACACGTGAATGGCCATGTATCATCTGTGTCCTTCACCAGTGATGGCAGAAAGATGTTCTCGCAAAGAGGTATGTTGGTTTGTTATATCTCACTATCCCGTTACACATGAATGGCTGTGTGATCCGTGTCCTTCACCAGTGATGGCAGAAAGATGTTCTCCCATGGAGGTATGTTTGTTTGTTATATCGCATTATCACGTTACACATGAATGTCTGTGTATGATCTGTGTCCTTCACTAGTGACGGCAGAAAGATATTCTCCCATGGAGGTATGTTTGTTTGTTATTTCTTGCATATCGTGTAAGGCTATCCACGTTTTACATGGGTGATGGAAAGTCCTATTTGTATGGGTGAAGTTAAAAGTCACGCGTGCACCAACATCCGGTATGCAGGAAAACATGTAAAACATTAGTAGCTGGCGGAGTCAATGCACAACATGTCTCTGGTATGCAAGAAAAAGAATCTATCATGGGTATTCGGTTCAGATAGGGAATACCAACCCTCAGTATAAGTGTTTTAATCGGAACATTGGCAGAGCCTCGGTTCCGATAAAAACGCATACCTTCTGTTGGAATTCCCTATGTTCACCAGATACTCATGAAAGATTCTTATAATCTGAAACCCTAAGTTCTTATTATTGTGTCGTAAATCAGCTCGGTGGCTGTTCACCTTAGCACCGCAGGGTATATTCACCTTTAATAGCACTGCAGGTACTATTCACCTTTAATAGCACTGCAGGTACTATTCACCTTTAATAGCACTGCAGGTACTATTCACATTTAATAGCACTGCAGGTACTATTCACCTTTAATAGCACTGCAGGTACTATTCACCTTTAATAGCACTGCAGGTACTATTCACTTTAATAGCACTGCAGGTACTATTCACCTTTAATAGCACTGCAGGTACTATTCACCTTGATAGCACTGCAGGGGCTATTCACCTTTAATAGCACTGCAGGGGCTGTTCACTTTAGCTCTTCAGGGGCTGCTCACCTTAGCACTACACTTGATTTATGATTCGACTGCAACACTGGACTTTGAAGACAGATATGACTGGCTTTGTTATGCCCCCGCAGGGTGGCATATAGTAGTTGCACTGTCTGTCCGTTCGCGTGTACAATCGTGTCCGCTTCATAACTCTGACAATAATGGACAGATTTTCAAATAACTTTGCACAATTGCTCACCACAACAAGACGACGTGTCGCACACAAAATCCAGGTCCGTGGCTACAAGATCAAGGTCACACTTAGAGGTCAAGGTCAAAATCTGTTCGTCTGTACACTCGTGTCCGCTTCATAACTCTGACAATAATAGACGGATTTTCAAATAACTTCGCACAATTGCTCACCACAACAAGACGCCGTGTCGCGGAAATTTTTTTTTTTTTTTTTTAAATTTATTTTAATATTTATTTTTTTAATTTATTTTTAAATTTGATTTTTTTTTGAAATTTGATTTGATTTGATTTTTTTTTTTGATTTTTTTTTAAAATATATCTGTTGGTTTCATATTGCTCCGAGGTCAAGGTCACACTTACAGGTCACTTCGGGGGCATTTGTCACTTACTGTGACATTTTTTGTTATAGTTATGATTGGCTGTTGTTATAGTTATGTGCAGGAAGTTTGAATTTAAAAAAACTACTGATTTCAATCAAATTTTTATCATATCATAATTATTATAATCATATGGTTGCCATCATGTCCATCCGTACGTCCGTCTGTCCTGCTATTTTTTATGTCCGCTTAACTCCTGCTATGTTTTTCATCCGATTTTCATGAAACTTTTGGGAAGTATCAGTATGCAATCTCATTAAAATCATATCCTAATTACGCTTTGATACTCTCCGCTATAGGACCGTTCATCGAATCAATATTCATGAGAAGATCAACTGAATTCAGCCAATGGAATCGCGCATTTCATATGCACTTCAGATGATGTTCGAGTGAACTGAACAAACAAAAATCCACATAAAACACATAGATCTGTATCAAAAAAAAGATAAAGTCTTCGTGTGTTATTGCTGTGGATTGCACGATAATTTCAAAGAAATGCAATAAATGGCACGTTTTGCATCAAGAATACAAAGAAAATCATGGGCATGGTCATGCGTTTTAAAAACATTTGGAACAGTGTCTGAAAAATATATATTCTACCGAGATTATTACGACATTAGTTTACTAAATAGTATGTCTTAGTACGTCTGACCCGCTTAGCTCAGTTGATAGCGAAGTCGACTATTGCGACGTTCTATTATTATTACCCGCGAGTGTAATTTTATTGTGGTCTCAAACCCAAAAAGCTGTACATTTTTTTATACCGCTATTGAATTCCGTCAAACAATCTTGTTTTTTTTCAGTAAATATTCGATAATGGTGGGTGTTATGTTTGTCAACGCAATTATTTTGTGTTTTATAACCTAAAAGTTACAGATATTGTCTCTTTCAATACCGAGCATAGACTGCTCCACAGCGTTTGACTGAAAGCGTTTGACTATACCGAGCAATTTTTTAGGCTGAAATCTGATTGGCTAATCGTAAGGTCAGTCTGACGTGACCTCCAATGCAATGTTGTCAGATCCTTGGTAGTGTAGAGTATCGTAGCGTGATAAAGGGTCGGATTTCATTGAGTTTGTATCAGTATGATGTCTAGTAGCGCATATTATCGGGAGGTTTCGGTGAAATGATTTTTGGACTTTGAAGTTTTTCGATTTTAAAGCTTGTCCACTCAACTCCTATGTTTTTCATACGATTATCAAGACATTTTACAGGGCCGTCGATCTGCTGATTTTGCGTCTGGTAACCGGACGCATTCCCCCCTCCAAAAAGTATGATTTTTCCCCCATTTCAGACTCAAAATTCCCCACTGATTTTTTTTTTAAAAATTCTGGTACATAAAATATTGAGTACGAACTGTATTTAATACAAATAAAACATGTAGACTATTTAAAACAATGATTATAATCAAAATTATGGCCACAAATTAATTCCCCCTTTCCTGTAAAAGCACGCTAAAATTCCCCCACCCAGGGGTATAGGTTGCAGTCCCCAAAAACAGATCGACGGCCCTGCTTTACTAGAAGTATCAGTATAATGCCTAGTAGTTCTACTGATTTCTTGTATGGAAAGGTCTTCGGTATCATCAGGACTGCGAAAGATATATTCACAAAAACTGTTTATAACACAATAGCGCTAATATAATAATTAGGATCACCAATGTCATTCTGGATAACGACAGAATCTCAGGAAAACCAGGTCAACCTAATGGGGAATAGTAGGCCCCATCATTTGTACAGAATGAAGTCAATAAAAGGTTAATGTTGGTTTTAAAATGTTCTATTATCATTATAGACGAGGGTCAGGTGTACGTATGGGATCTACAGAGCCGAGAGTGCGTACACAAGTTCATGGATGAGGGATGTACGCAGGGAACCAGTATCTCAGTGTCAGGCAATGATCAGTATGTCGCTTGCGGGTAAGTTGCTAGCTTTGGTAGAAAACATACTGCGGAATGCGAGACTTGTGAATCCCTAGGTTTCCTGTAGAGTATACAAAGAGTACGTTTGTATACATCGAAGTACACTGAAAAAACAATTTGAAAGTAACCTGGCAAGTGGGTACCCAGGTAGGATAATGACCAATTCAGCTCTTATGTCAATATTGTGTGTGTTTCTATTGAAATAAGAAATTAATTGATCAAAATATTGTTTCCAGACCTCAGTGACACTCAGAAACTGTTCAAGGATTCTTTATGGAACTATAATTTGTATCCATGAATACATGATTGTCATTTGAAATCAATTTTCATTTTCAGAGCATATGTTTATAACTTACCGATCCAGATATTTCTATAAATGCCTCATATATAAACCTAATGGCCTAGAAGTGTTTATTGGAGTTATTTGTTAACTTTATAAAACCTTTTTCATTTGTCAAATAGGAAAAGGCAGTTAGGGGTGGGGAAATTTCGATGTCAAACTGGGTCTTCTTGTTTGGATTTTAATTCCTATATATATTTGAATCAAAAACACAAAAAACAACAAGAAAATCGGTAAAAGCGATGAATGCTCCCCGAAATGTATCCACAACTTATCATATGGCCTTGTATCACCCATCAGATTTCAATTTGCAGTTCCATTAGTAGTTTTTGACTTGTGGTTTGGACAAGAATTACAAGTATAAAATTACAAAGGGCAATGACTCTAATTTGCTAGTGACAGAGTTACGGTTCTTGCACTCTGCACTTCCTCTCATTGCCCTCTATCATTGTGTGAAGTTTCATTGCAGTCCCTACGGTAATTTTGAAGTTATGCTCTAGAAAAAAGTGGGAAGGACGGACAAAGTGGCGACTATATGCTCGCCCAAAAACTTCGGGGAGCATAAAAACAGACTGACATTGAATTAGTACACTTTTATTTTTTCCAGACAGTACAGCGGAGTTGTGAATTTGTACGAGACCGCGACGTGCCTGGCATCATCTGAACCTCGACCACTGAGGGCTATCATGAACCTCACATCAAGTTGTACAAACACAAAGTTCAATGCAACATCAGAAATACTGGCCATAGTCGCTGGAGATGATGAAAGAGCCGTTAAACTGGTATGAACGTTAAAAGATTTTGTACAATTTATAATACAATATTTTATTCAAGTAATGAATGGGATTGGACAACAGGCAATGCCTATCTAAGACCTCGACCGTATCAAGGTACATATAGACAATACATTTATATTACATATTTGTCTGTGATTTGAATAGGAAATACTGGGAATAGAAAAGCTATATCTACTCGTTTGCTCTATGGTGAAATATCTCCCACTGGAGTACAGAACATTGCTCGGCCTTTTTCGTCAGCAGCGGGAAACAGTGTTTTGTTTGTAAGACGTAATGTTGTCTTGGCGATCTCGTGCATACTATGTAAAAAGGCGTGAATCATTAAAAATGTTAATAAAATATCATTTTAAATTATGTAATATATAGTTTAATAACCAGTGTTTTTGAGATACTAAAAATATCTCCCTCGGTAGAGAAATGGCCCCGCACTCGTTCTTATATCGGGGCCATTACTCTACCTCGGGAGATATTTCCCGTATCTCAAAAACACTGGTTATTAAACTCTGTATATCAAGCATAACATAAATGTGGTATTGTAATACAGTTTACACATACTGGCTTGACAATTAGTTTAGAATCTTTGAAATATTTGTACATAATTGGTGAACATTATCAATCTTTGTATGCCTCTCATCAGTCTGTTCATCTTAAAGGTACTAACCCCCCAAATTACGGCAAAATTACGCTACAAAACTGTTTATCAAAACTCTATGCAGGTGTTCAGGTCATATAATAATGCATATAATAATTATGCCGATTAAAAATATAGGTTTATTCACCCATGATTGAATATGCGTAAAATGAATTATGATTTGGTAATGCTCCAATTTTCTGGTTGGGCCTGGCTGGTTAAAGCTATACTGTGTCTACTGTGTTTTGATTCTCAAAATTCGTAAGTTATAAGTGGCTGAGGGGTTAACAATGTTGCGTTGTAAATCTTCTCTCCTCTCACCACTGCAGGTTTAACCCCACTGGGAACTTGACTTTCAAGTGAGTTCAGAGGAAGTATTGATTTTTACGGATGGCGGGACGTGTACAGTACTGGTTCTACCCAGGAAAAGTGGGTGGTACCACCACCACAAAAAAATCAACGTCATATATAACCTTACATATGTTGAAAATGATGTAAAACACCATACAAAAAAATTAAAAATTCACTGTGTTCTTGGGCAAGACACTTTCACTTAGCCTCATCCATCAGGTGAGGATATTAACAAGGCGGTCCCATGTATCGGAGTCTATCTTCCGAGCATGGTAAAGAACCAACATTGTTTGTAGCTGTGGTGCTGGGCTTTTCTTGCCAATTAAGAGATAACCTTGCTAAGATTTTCAATCTGGGATGGTATGTGAGTGGTTTTACGGTCTGAGAATTTCGTTTTACAGCGACGCGGTAGGGGAGCCGTAAAACGTAATTTTAGACCATAAAACCAACCATCCCAAAACCAACCACATACCATCCCAGATTGAAAATCTGACGCGGTAGGGGAGCCGTAAAACGTAATTTTAGACCATAAAACCAACCATCCCAAAACCAACCACATACCATCCCAGATTGAAAATCTTAGCACGGTTATCTTTTTTCTAATGCTTTTCCATTTAAATGCCAGAAATATAAAGTAAAAACATACATACACACTTTTTTTTTTCTATGAAAACTCAAATTTATCGGTAACGGCATTTTGTTGATGTCGTGCAATGTTGCTTGTTACAACATTGTGTGACATCCCAGATTTTTCAGACGGTAAATTGTGCGTTTTATGGTCGCAAATATGAGACAAGAGCCAATGGAGTAACGCGTTACATTGTAGTTGCATTAGAATTTAAATTTATATCCATAGGGTGTACTGACGGTAGTCGGTTGAACTCCTGCTTGTGTATACAACTCATATCTAAGGTTACAGCCTTGTCTATTGTCCAACACTGATCACATGATGTCTAAATGGGAGTACTCATTGCTCACATGTTTGTCTGAAGGGGAGTAATTTGTCTAAAGAAGAGTAATCATTGCTCACGTTTGCCTGAAGGGGAGTAATCATTGCTCACATGTTTGTCTAAATGGGAGTAATCATGGCTCACATGTTTGTCTAAAGGGGAGTAATCATTGCTCACATGTTTGTCTGAAGGGGAGTAATCATTGCTAACATGTTTGTCTAAAGGGGAGTAATCATTGCTCACATGTTTGTCTAAATGGGAGTAATCATTGCTCACATGTTTGTCTAAATGGGAGTAATCATGGCTCACATGTTTGTCTAAATGGGAGTAATCATTGCTCACATGTTTGTCTGAAGGGGAGTAATCATGGCTCATATGTTTGTCTGAAGGGGAGTAATCATTGCTCACATGTTTGTCTAAATGGGAGTAATCATTGCTCACATGTTTGTCTGAAGGGGAGTTATCATGGCTCACATGTTTGTCTAAAGGGGAGTAATCATTGCTCACATGTTTGTCTGAAGAAGAGTAATCATTGCTCACATGTTTGTCTAAATGGGAGTAATCATTGCTCACATGTTTGTCTGAAGGGGAGTTATCATTGCTCACATGTTTGTCTGAAGGGGAGTAATCATTGCTCACATGTTTGTCTGAAGGGGAGTAATCATTGCTCACATGTTTGTCTGAAGGGGAGTAATCATTGCTCACATGTTTGTCTAAAGGGGAGTAATCATTGCTCACATGTTTGTCTTAAGGTAGTCTCGGCCAGCCAGACCATATCATGCATATATCTTACTTGCAGATATCGGTCTGGGCAGATTAGGTCAATTAAAGCACCCACTAGTGGTTAGCACAATTTATTCGCGCGTTTTTTTCACGCGCTTAAGTCGACGTTTGCGTGACGTCATGTTGTAAATAAACGTACAACGTCAATTGTTGATGCATCAGTTAAACTTTTTAACGTCACTAGCTGTTTCTCATAAGTTAAATATGAGACATTATTTTTAAAATTAACTTAAAAATATGTTTTTTGAAAGTCTCGTTCAATCTCTCAAAATCTCACCAAAATGTTAGAGCGATTTCAAACGTCCTATTTTACCCAGGCCCTGGTTCAGGATCATGTAGCATAGCGTAACGAAGAAATCAGAAGCGGGCCAGGTGACCGAGGCTAGTCTAAAGGGGAGTAATCATTGCTCACAAGTTTGTCTGAAGGGGAGTAATCATTACTCACGTGTTTGTCTAAAGGGGAGTAATCATTGCTCACTTGTTTGTCTGAAGGGGATAATCATTGCTCACATGTTTGTCTGAAGGGGAGTAATCATTGCTCACTTGTTTATCTAAAGGGGAGTAATCATTGCTCACATGATGTCTAAATGGGAGTAATCATTGCTCACATGATGTCTAAATGATAGTAATCATTGCTCACATGATGTCTAAATGGGAGTAATCATTGCTCACATGATGTCTAAATGGGAGTAATCATTGCTCACATGATGTCTAAATGAGAGTAATCATTGCTCACATGATGTCTAAATGGGAGTAATCATTGCTCACATGTTTGTCTAAAGGGGAGTAATCATTGCTCACATGATGTCTAAATGGGTGTAATCATTGCTCACATGTTTGTCTAATGGGGAGTAATCATTGCTCACATGATGTCTAAATGGGAGTAATCATTGCTCACATGTTTGTCTAATGGGGAGTTATAATTGCATCATTAACAGTTATAAACAACTCCAGATTACATTCTTGTCTTGTTGGTACAACTCGCCTGACACATAAAAGCGTTTTCCTCAAATGTTTAAGAAAAATAAAGATAGCCCCTTTTTCCTTTCATGGGATGAGTTGCTTTAAAGTAGCCAATTAGGATAAATTGGTAAAAGATCCCTGAAGTTTAAGGACATCACGGGCGTCAGCATTTCAGCAAGGGACTTGGCAGGGCCTTGTGCCTGTCTGAAGTGCAGATACTTCCGGTGAGGCCAGACGTATTAGGCATGAGATAACTCTAATCTTAATCTTTCACATTGACGTATCGTTATTCTGACTTCAAATAAAATACAATCATGGAAGTTACACTGATTGTGTTATGCCTCTGGTGGAGTACATAATGGGAGAAAAATAATCCATTATGCGTATCCATGTGAAATAGGGAAATCTCACCCTTGGGAGCTTTGCAACCAGCAACTTGACAGAGCCTCGTTTCTAGATGCAGTTCTCACCCCTCAGGTGACATTTCCCTATCTCACATGGATACTCATGATGGATTTTTATAATCTCACATGACTTAACATGTGAGAAATCCCCATCTCATACACATGGTAGATATAGATTCTATTGTCTTTCACGTTTCAGGTTCATGTAACCAGCCAGACTGTGTTCTCTAATTTCCCAGACTCTCATTCATGGTAGAATTGATTCTATTGTCTTTCTTGTTTCAGGTTCATGTACCCAGCCAGACTGTGTTCTCTAACTTCCCAGACCCTATGGATGCCAATCTGCGGATACCTACCTCTATTGACTTCTCCGTCAACAGTGGATACCTGGCCCTCGGAACACACAAAGGGAAGGCATTGCTCTACAGGTAATAGCAGGCTATTGTAGTAACATATTGGTCTGATCTATAAATGATAATAGAATAGAATTGAATGGTGAAGGACATGCTCTACAGGTGCGGTAATGAATTTATGAGATGGGGTTATATCCTAATACACATCGTGTAAGGTTATACTGGAACAGCAACCTCGGAAGGAGATGAGATTACCATCAGACATGCCTCCACCAGGGAGGGAACCCACGTGGGGCAGTGGTCTGTGTGTTAATTTGTTTGGTGTTAAAAGGGACACACGGGAATCTTGATTTTTTTGCGGCATCCCATTAGTTTTCCTGCATAACTTGAATCATTATTATTAATTGTTAGAATAGTTTGAAGCAAATTGTTTTTATGTATTAGTAAAGAGAAAGTAAAGTAGTGTTTGTTTATTATAGTCACCCATATTAAAAGCCAGTCAAGAGTATTATTAACTGTTGATCAAATTGCACCAGTAATATAATGAAACATTTGGTAGAATAACGAAGAAAAATTGATAGCTAAACATTTTATTTACCGTAAATTGTAGGCAAGCAGGTTTAAAGTCAAAATGATACTGGATTAATAAATCGAGGTGCTAATTTTAAAGCTTGATACCACCCGCTTATTCATGGGTAGAACCAGTAATGTAAGGCCTCTATAGCCCAGTGGTAGAGCACTGGGCCCACAAGCGGAAGGTCGTGGGTTCAAACCCCGCCGGATGCTGGTCTCTCCATTATCATCTTTCATTTATTCATTGCTTATCATTCATTACCATTCAGCAAAAATCCACCTTCTCGGCCCTCAAATTTGATTCATGAGTAGTTAGTACCTCACTGCTGTCTTGTGACGATGTTAGGCCGACGTTCACTGAAAGAAGGGAAGCTGTAGACAGAAATTCGTTGGTTCTTCGTATGGCGCGTCTAAAGTATGCAGTGGCCAGTAGCCTAGTAGTGGCATAGTAGCTTGTATGGAGTACCATGGAGTACTAGGGGGAGGCTGTTTCACAGCAATAGACATTAACAGAAGACATATCAGCAATGTCCCAGAAACAGTACAATCCGAAGGAAAAAAGAGAAAAATCAGGTGAACTGCGGGTGAACAGCGAGAGTCGTCGCAGAAACGGAATACACAGCGAGGCTTCAGCAGAAAGTATGTCAGAACAGATCACCATCTAGTAGGAGGGACAACAGCAGAGCTGGCGGAAGACGGAGTGAGGGGAGGCGAAAGAAAGGAGCAGATATAAGGGGTTGAGAAGGTGGGCCAAAAAAAAAAAAAAAAAAAAAAAGAACCAGTAATGTATACCTCCAGCCACCCGCAGGAATCTGTAATTGTACATGCGTTAATAAATTATACCCAAATATGGGACTTCTTTTGCCTTAAACAAAATGTCTTACAAGATTTACTTTCTTCTTTTCAGATTGAAGCACTACGGCAACTATTGAAGACTTCTGTATTTTGTTTTATTGAAATTATAAAAACGACTTTGTTAAAAAATAAAAATGTAATAAACAAAAAATCGATAAAAAAAAATGGAATCTTGCTGTTTGACATTATTTTCTCAAAATACATTTAAATTGTTTGAACAGATTTAAATTGTACTCATGCCTAGTATCTATAGTCAGTATATTTAAAAACGCGACATTTGATTTTCGATTATTTTTAGTCCACTGGTTTTTTGTTCAAATCAAGATAGTATTTTATGTTAGTACACACACAGGTCTCTTTGTCCCAAAGGTTAACATATGCCAATAAACAGTTGTATAAGATTTGCTCTACGTCTCACACCACAATTAATTTTCCATAGGGTCCCATTGTAATGTTTTTGTTCGTGGCATAGATAAAAAAGATTTTGCAACATGTATTTATGCTTAAATTCTTCATTGATCCAATATCTGCAATTTAAAACACATTTAACAAATAGTTACCAGATTGAACTTTTTTTAATTTCATGTTTGCGTGACACCTATCAAAATTTAGACAAAAATACAACCCCGTGGACATTAGACCCATGTTGTGTAAAATAAGGCAGAATTAGCTAGAAATCTTATATCAACATGCATTTTTCTGTGATCTCTTCCTAAAATGCTGTAGATTTAGAAGCTGGTAAAGATAAATCAATGTATCCTGTAAAATGTAGAAAAGCGAACTTGCTTTTTTTATCTACCTCCTTCATCTGTAGGGCACGAGTATTCAAGGGAGATAATAGTGGTGTGAGTCCTCCACTTCTTTCAGTTGAAACAAATTTTGCATGAGGACTTCAGTTCCATCTCTAGAAATTTCAAAAATACAAAGCGATGCGTTTTCTTATGTACTGAGTATACGGTATATTAAATGCGACGTAAATCACCTAAATTTCCCGATAGATGTAACATGTTATTACACAAATATCCCATAAAAGCACAACAGTATATCACTACACAGAACACAAAAATTGCCTTGTTTGTGTTTAGACTTATGATGTGGTTCGGCTTCCATCTGTCCGTACGCTACATTGTGGGACTAGGGTCTCTTCCGTCTGTCGGTACGCTACATTGTGGGACTAGGGTCTAGGGTAAGAGTTGTTGTAGCACTGTGTCTGGACACGCATATGCTCTGGCAGGGGAGACAAGTACATTCTATAACTCCATTTTTGAAGACTAAGATTAATTGTACTTTCATTTGTACACATAGGCCACTCTTAAAGACATTTATATTTGCTCTTTCCCGACGGTAATTTCAAATTTTGGGTCAATTATTTTTATTTTTATTTTTTTTAAAACAAAATTTAACAAAAGAAACGTCACTTTTAATTTGGGGCTATATAACCTTTCATGTGTTGGTGCACCTTAATACCCCAATTCAGTTCGCTCATCTGATAACCATGTCCATTGTAACACTTGCAGCAGTAACAGTTCAAGTGGATCAGGAAAAATAAGAGGAGATTTTTCAATATGTTCCCAATAAGTTTCCTTATATTTAGAACTGTGACACTCAGGGCAGGGCAAATTTAACACGTGGTTACCATTCAAAAAGGCTTGGTAGAGGAACATTAGCTGCGGTACATGCAAATTATTAAAACTATATCCATTGTAGTTTCAGAAAAGAGCTGCCTTAAAGATTTAATTTTCCTGTATAACTCATGTACCAACCCAGGGCGGAGCCAGCTTTGACACCAGAGTCACCATTTGAATAAAGTTGTTAGAGGACATAAGCTTATGCTGCATGTGATTTATGAGAGCCCTACGCCTTGTGGGTTCATAGCATTTTTTAAGAATGTACATGCTAAATATAAGACCTCTAGCTCTGACTTGTAGTTTCCGAGAAGATTTTTTTAAAGATCAAACTATATAACTCTCAATTCTTTTTGGCACAATAATTAAATTTAATTTAAAAATGATTTGTATTGTATCAATCAGAGAATATTTTCTTTTAAACTCTGCATCAACCAAAGGTGGGAACATTTGTTCTGATGATCACAGGCTGGCGTGGCACAGACGGTAGCACGGCTGATTTGTAACCAAAGGCCCTGGGTTCAATCCTCCGTGGTGCCACTGAATTTCGTCAGTGTGTTCTTGGGCAAGACACTTTCCCTTAGCCGCGTCCGTCGGATGGGGACGTAAACCTGGCAGTCCCGTGTATCGGTCTTTCCTCCGAGCACGTTAAAGAACCATAGGAATCTATTCGATAATAAGAGTAGGGCAGGTTCCCGGATTCCTATGTATCCTTCCCCTCTCTCTGGGACGGCTCTAAATAACCTATACTGTGTTGATGAGCCGTTAAACAACATTCAATTATACTTTCTACCCAGGGTTGTCGTTCCTTGCACCCACATACAACACATGGCCCTGGTAGAGATTGCAATCACATGTCTGGTCAATCACATGCCTGGTCAATCACATGTCTGGTCAATCACATTCACATGTCTGGTCAATCACATGTCTGGTCATCATAGAATGACTCGATTACCTTCAAGCGCTCACTTAAAGATGAAATGTGTCCTAAATCAACAAATCCGTTGTTGATATGTTTTTAATTATTAAATATCATTAAAAATACGATGTTTACTATGCTATTGATGTATGTTTAGTGAAAATATGTTTTTAAAGATAAAAACCGAAAAGGCGAACAGGCATTGCTAAAAAATCGAAAAAAAACTAAGGGGAAAAACTCTTGCGCGAATTACCGGAAATGACGTCATTGGGAACAAACTATTTTTTGTTTACATTGGGACTGAACGCAAAACAGTATACCTTGTGTGAAAATGTGAGAATTAAGCGATGTCAGAGGAAATGCCCGTGATAAAACGGTTACACCATGTGCAACCTTACGATTTGGAGCCAGAATACATCGGATTCATCAACTGATGATGAAGTCGTACGCGGTGCAGGTGCAAATGGAGAGCTTGTACAGACTATCGTGTCATGTCATTCGTTACATTCAGTGGTTCATTACTCTATTCACTAATCTAACAAAATAGCGTATTTATACACTTAAGCAACAACAAACAAAAAAACAAGGTAAACATTGTTTTCATCGAAATCTGACAGTAAGTCACCCGCAACACTGCAATATCTTGGTACATACACAATAACCGCGAATGAATGGACCTGAAAAAAATGCTGAAAAATCGTCAAACATACTCGTGTTATTATTGTTATTATCGCCATCTCGATGTGGCCGGCAAATTTAAAAAAAAAACAACACTTTTAAAATGAAAAAAAAACATATTTGGATCGGGCCCTTTTTTCGGGTCGGTCAGGAAAGGATTAACATTAAATTTTTTTTTTTTTTAAGGGTGGCCATATATATTCACGGCGCAAGTATTTTTATGTTATATATAGCAAAAAAATCAAAGTTCTGTAACTCTTGTTACTTTTAGCTGAATTAAAAATAAAAGTCGGGTTCACATGTTCACATTAAACTATACAAATTATTTTCTATATTTATATAGGACAAAAACTTATGTAAAACACATACATGAGAAAAGCCACGTTCATGAGTACGTTCTTGAGTATGTGTGTCCATTTGTAAGCGCTTTGTTACTACAGGGAGTAGGTATACTTACTCCCTGGTTACTACTCCTCTGAAACTCCTTGACGGATTTTCATGAAACTTTACAGAAATGTTGCTCTTGATGTCGAGTTGATCCTAAGTAAAATTAGGTTGCACGAAAATTCAAAATGGTTGCCACAGCTAAAAATATTTGTTCAACATTCCGAGGTGTTGTGTACAATCCCACCAACCTAGGATCAAGGTCATGCCAAAAATCAAGTTTTAACTCTTGTCCGGGCCATAACTGCAATGAATAATTTGATCAAAAAAGACATTTTGCGCAAAGTTTTACAACATGGAGACGATGTGTCGGGTACAACTCTCACTTACCTGGGTTTAAGGTCAAGGTCATGTCAAAGGCGTGTTGGGGCCGAAACTGATGAATGACTGGATCAAAATGATGTTCGGCAGAAAGGTTCACCACATAGAGAAGATGTGTCGCGTACAACTCTCACCAATCTAGGGTCAAGGCAGGTCAAGAATCAGGTCCGTACCTCTAAGGTCAAGGTCACACTTTGAGGTCAAAGGTCAGATGAATTAACATCGTGTCTCATTTATAACTTTGAAAGTACTGACGGATATTTCATGATACTTAAAACAATGGTTAATTGCAGTGAGAAGGTGTCCGTGTCCCGCGCATTATCAGGTCCATACCTTAAAAGTCATCACACTTGGAGGTCAAAGGTCAGATGAATTCAAATTGTGTCTCATTCATAACTTTGAAATTACTGAAGGAATCTTCACGCAAATTCACGCACACGCTAATCGCATGAAGAAGGTTTGTCACGGGCAAGAATCGAGTCCATACTTCAAAAATCAAGGTCAGCATTGCGGTTCAAATTAGTCAAAAATCTTGACACGGCTAAACTTCGAAAGTGCCAACGGGAATTTCATGAAACATCGCACAAACATTAATTGCATGAAAAGGTGTGTCGCGGGCAAGAATCAGTTCCGTACATCAACTGTCAAGGTCACACTTGGAGGTCAAATGAGTCCAAGTAATAACTGAACGCACCTAAGGGAATTTCATGAACCTTCACGTAAACTTTAATCAAAAATGAGAAAGTGTGTTGCATGCACGAATCAAGTATGTACCTCAAATATCAAGGTCAAACTTGGAGATCAATGGTCAAATGAGTCAAAAATATGAAATTAATTAAATTGAAATTCAAAATGGAATTTAATGAAACTTCACAAAAACACTAAGTACGAAAAAGTGTGTGGCGCACAGGAATTGGATATGTACCTTAAAAGTCTAGGGCACAGATTCAAAGATTGACTGCATCAAAAGTGTGTCTTTGCCATTACTCTTAAATTACTTGATGGAATTTCATCAAACTACTTAGTTTTTTGGGGTTCTTTTGCAGAATCAAAATGTTTGTTGTGCACATAATTCACTCTACCTTTCATTTTACCTGTAACCATTGACATTTGAACAATGCAGTAGTAATATAAGAATACCTTTTCGGGTGCATTTGTCACTGTGTATTTGTCACGTGCATTTGTCACTTACTGTCACTGTGCATTTGTCACTTACTGGTGACCTTTCTTGTTTTTCATTAAGTTAAAACTACTCTGAAACTACTCTGAAACTACTCTGAAACTACTCTGAAACTACTGGTCCGATTTCCTTGAAACTTCACAGGGATATTGCATTAAAGACCTTGTGTTTGTTTAATTACCATTTGTTTATGATTAGTTTGTAACTTTTATAAAATAATTATTTTTCATAAAAACATGTTTACTATGTACGCTTCTATTAAAGGGAATTGGTTTAAACATATTTTATTTCCATATTATACAACATGCATATATAAATAGTACAAAGTTAATAGGATTGGAACGAAAGAAAGCAATCTTATAATGTTCCTCTCCTTGGTATTTAAAAAATGCAATTGATGTTGGCAGTACTACAGTTTAACATCGAAATGGCTAAAAATAAAATAAGAACGTATCTTATTTCGCGTAAAAGGAAAGAAAAAATAACTCGATACAAACAGGTCTTAGAGAAAAGAAAATATGGGGGGCTGGGGTGGGGTGGGGGGCAACAACGTGGAACTATTGGGTGACGAAGTGGAGTTATAGTGTTATAGTTGACAACAAGCTGACACTCAGCAACATTTTAAGAACAAATAAAATAAAATTGAGCTCCTCAATAAGGGAAGAAGTAAACTGATAAAATTAAAAACGTTTACTTGCTAATAAAAATATATGCACAGCTTCAAATATAGCCACATTTGTTTGGTAAGAGACCAGTGGATCTCCAAAAAGAATTGTTTTGAGTGAAACTGTGCATAAGAGCGCAAGTGCATGCATAAATGCGTCTCTATTTATTTGGTATATCGGACAATTGAAGATGAAATGATGAGTATTTTCAATTTTTCCACAGCGACATAGTAGGGAATAACAATGTTCTTTAAGAACAGATCGTGATTGAGGGAACTACAATTCGTACGTAAACGTGTATAGAGTAATTGTGCTTTTCTACTGCCATAGTAGTAATACTTAGGAGGCCGTCTAATGTTACGTTTCAGATATTGTTTGAATGAATTCAGAGAGTCAGTATTTCTTACTTCTAGTGGGAGCTTGCTCCATTCACGAACTACAGTTGGAACGAAGGAGTTGAGGTGAAGGTTAGTTCTTGAGGTAGGAGTTTGCAAGTCCGTTGCATTTCTTAAATTGTATCGAGATGATTCGCTAACTAGTGGTGGGACTAAATTGGGGAGGTAAGGAGGGGTAACATGGTTGATCATTTTGTGAAAGAGAATCAGCTTATGTTTAGATCGACGAGATTCAAGACTTTCCCAGCATGATTCTTGATTAAGTTTATAGATTGATACAAGTTTAGTAGTGCCTGTAGCAATTCTAGCAGCTTCGTTTTGAATTTTATCGAGTTCTTGTTTTTCATTGTTTGTGCAATTATCACAAATAACATCAGCATACTCTAAAATAGGTCTTATGAAGGTTATGTAAATTATTTATAGAGATTTTCTATCTAGCTGGAATTTTAGTTTTCTCATTATGTGTATTCGAGACCATGCTTTTTTAAAACGTAGTTAATATGTGTGTGCCAGCAACAGTCATCGGAAAGATAAACACCTAGGTGTTTGTGCGAGGAAACAACTTCTGTTTCCTGGGTATGCATTACAAGTGGGGGGTGGAAAGGTTTGTTGGTTTTTCTTGATATCAATAGGGATTCCGTTTTTGATGTGTTGAAAGTGACAAGCCATTTGTTTGACCAGTCAGTTATCTTCACTATATCTTCATTTAAAGCATTAGCTGTAGTCTGGGCGTCACTATCATGATCGACTATAAGAAAGAGGCTAGTGTTATCAGCAAATAAACGTATATATATTCGATGTGATGTTTTCAACTATGTCATTAATATAAACAAGGAAAAGAAGTGGTCCCAATACTGACCCCTGTGGGACACCCGCGTTTATTTTATTTCACTTGGATTTTGAACCAGAATAACAACATGTTGGCGCCTGTTCTCAAGGTAACTGGACATTAATTTTAAAAGATCATCAGAAATTCCCGCTGCTTTTAGCTTGATAAGAAGAGCTTTATGCCAGACTCGGTCAAAGGCTTTACTGATATCGAAAAATATTACACGTACTTCTTTACCGGCATCTAAAGCTTAATTGGCAAAACGCACTTTAAAGATATGTTAGATGATTAACAGTTGAATCACCAGAATAAATCCTGACTGAAAAGCTGTAAGAAAAGTATTATCACGAAAGAAGTTAAAGATGTGTTTGAACAAAAGCCTTTCGAAAACTTCATCTACTGCACTAAGAAGAGATATCGGTCTATAGTTGGTAACGAGCGATGGATCACCCTTTTTAAGGACAGCACATACATAGATTACACAACGGGGTACTTAGTTATTAGGCTAACTCGCAGGACACGGTTGTTAATCTCGACAGGGCCCATAGCTTTGCCTAACGGGAGTGATTTAAGGACTGAGGAAACTTCTAGTTGGGCTAGTGCGGACAGTTCAAGAGATGACTGGGTATTCCAGTATGTCGGTATAGGAAGGGGACTATTTACATCATTTAAAAGTGTTTGTTCTTGGAAAAAATCGTTCAACATGTTTGACTTTTCTTCGTTATCAGTTATTATAATTCCATTGTTGTTTAAGAAAGGAATGGATGAAGTTTCATTATGCTTTATAAATGTTTAAGGAGTCTTCCACCAATCTTTAGAAGAGAGAGTAGAACATTTAAGCTTATTGGAGAGGTTGTCATAATACTATTGTTTTGATGCACGTATTTTTGTAATTGTATCGTTTCTTAAACGTTTAAATGTGTCCCAATGTTGGATAAGGTTCGTTCGTTTGGCTTTTCTGTATGCCCTTTTTCTTGCCCTTATTTTTGTCTTGACATCTTTATTTAACCACGGTGGTTCATATGGTCTTATTCGTACGATTTTATTAGGTATGCAGCTTTCGCTAAGTGAAAGAATTTTGTCAGAAATATCTTTTGCATAAATATTAACATCATTATTGGTTAATTCATCCGAATTAATTTGATTTACTTTAAGTCGCAGGAGGTCGTAGCCCCCTTTATCATATTTCCAAATTTTCCTGATGAAAGATTATAATTTGGGTTTTGTAAATTTAAAGATGCCATATACAGGACAGTGATATCTGATATTTTGGTTAAGAAAAGATTTGGCAACACCGCATGTAATAAGGGAGTCTATATTACTAAGTACAAGGATGTCAATTAGAGAAGCAGATGTCTCAGTAAAATGAGTGGGTTCGTTAATAGACTGGACTAGATTAAATTGCTGACATAACATATCAACCTTTTGCGAAGTATACTGATTTAACATATTAAAATTAAAATCATCCGTAATAATGATATCTTTAACTCCTGTGTCGATAGCAAGATTTATTGAATCCTCTATCATATTAGTATACGTAACATCAGAATTAGGTGGTCTGTAAAAACATGTACCGGTACATGTTTTTGGTTCAGGGATAACTCAATCCAAATACATTCTAATTGTGTTATTTCTAGATCGGACCTGCGCGAGAAGTGCAATGAGTCTTTAACGTATATCATAACACCACCATGGGTGTCACCTGGGCAATCCCGGCGTTCAATTATATTAAAAGTTGGGAATCGTAGGCTTTCGGTAGAATTGAATTGAATTGAATTGGGGTTTTAAGGCGCACCAACACATGAAAAGGTTATATGGCGCCTAGCAGGCATGAACATGCCAGGCTCATCTTCCATGTACATCGAGATAAAATATGGAAAATGGGCCTAGAACCTTCTCACCCTTAACTGCAGAGTTGCTGCAAATTCTATCGTAGAAACTCCCATTTACGCTGGAGCAACGTTATTGTTTTTCTGCCACTGCTCTTTTGATGCGAGCGAGATGGCACCTGAAACAATGCAGGGATCATGATGAAGACCTTTAATGAACATGAACAAAAAATGATAAAATGAACATGAATTTTGGGGGATTCTACCCCTCTGCCTACCCCTTCAAAGGGATCTGCAGTGGCCCTATTCTTTGCCCCGTGACCAAACGGGGCCCCCGGCGACCACACGGGGCGGCTTTCGGTAGAAATTAAGTCACTGAGCAAAGTTTCAGAGAATAATAGAATGTCAAAATTATGCAGTTCAGCATTTATAATATCTAATTTTGGCTGAATACTTTTTACGTTATAATGGACCAGTGACAGGTGATTGGAAATGTCTAACATATCCGAGTAGATAGAGGACGAATCGCTTGAGGAAGATGACGACCGTGTAGACGGACTATTTGCGGAAACAGGACCTGGGTTAGGGTGTATGTCACCGGACAGTAATATAATCGTTGTAAGCCATAGTAATAGTGGTATAGTTAATACTGCTATAAAAATATATTTTGAGAAGTGCATATTATCTCTGAGAGTTTTTCCTATTGTAAGATGAGTGTGCAGTTTTACAATTGTACCACTGCAGTGCAATAAGGAATATATATTCAGCAATATGGAGAATAAGCAAAGTGAGGAAGCATGGACAGGAAGTAAGACAAGGAGCTGAAGTGAAGCTGAAAACATGTAATCACAACGGTACGATGGCATGCATGTGGCAGGATATGTTTTGAAATTAATCATGAAATTGTCAGTAGCGTAGTGTATGCACGTGTGAATGACAACTATTAGGCAACATGAAGCTATTTCTACACCTTAAAATACTCACACTCACACTCCAAGAGTTCCGAAAAATGGCAGACAAAAAAGAAAAAGGTAGAGACATGTTCTAAACATAGACATAGAGGATGAGGGGAAAGGGGTTATAAAGGAACTGTTTATGATAAAAATGCAAGGGAAACATCATTGTTTTTAAATACTATTTGTGTTTGGGAAAATGCCTGTCTGCATGTTTAAAAACTGTGGACATGCTTTGCTTGAGTGCCTAGCTGACATTTGGCATGCAAAGAAACCCACTAAAGATACATCTAGAGATGTCACTTAGGTAAGTAAGGATAGTTATATCTGTATTCAGCTGATAAAACCAGCGCTTATGTTATTATAACATCTGCGCATACATACGTAAATACATATACGAGTAAACACACAAAACAACAACATATACATATATATACAGTCAAACGTATCCACATACTTAATGTACAACATTGTATCAATACATAATTTTATCCGGCCGATAAAAGGCCCTGGGTATTGTTTAACCACTTATAGGATATGTTGTCTGCTTTTTAATTTAGTCTTTTGGCTGTTACTTGTGATACGCAGGCTTCATAACCGTTGCTCCCAACTAAATTCCATTATGTTTACGCCGTACGACATGGGGAAGCATATAACTCCATGTCCACCGCCGTATGCATGCCATCTTCGGGATGGTTAAAATTGTGTACTATTGATTTGATAAATATTGAGTTCTGCTCAACCCGGGGCTAGAGGGCGTGAGCGGTAGCTAGCATATTTCACTACCGCTCATGAACAGTCTCAATCAAACCGAGACTGCAATATTTCGTATGTGTCGTGCTCGGCCGTTTCCAAAGGTCCATTATCATACTCTTTTTTTATAATTATAATCAATAAAGTAATATATCATTTGCTTTGACACATACTGACTCTGTAATGAGTGGGAAGAACAGAAGCATCGTCACGTGTAATGCAGTTACAAAGACTGCAACTCGGTAAGAATGTATATATAGTTTACAATTAATAAATTAATAAAGGATTGCTTCATGAATTTAAAAACATGAGTATATAAAGCCATTACATTTGTCCGTGATAAACTGATGAAGCGAGTGCTTAAGGCGTGCTGAGGACAATGTTTGCATACATATACGATGGTATACAATCAAATGGATCCACGTACCTGACTAAATACACTTTGATCATTGTATCCATACATACTGTTATATAATCGAGAAGTATATAGCATATTGGGAAAAAAACCAGTACCATTGTTACGTGTAACGGTGTTAAAATAATTACAGCCTAGACTTTCACAAATAATAATAATGCACGATTACTATTTTGAACAGAATACATATCTCCGTATATTGTCGAAAAGTATATAGTTTGAAAAACGACAACAACAAAAACAGTGTATCGTCACGTGATATAGCAGTTACAGTATTTACACAAGTAATAATATAAGATTGCTTATTTTCGAAAGAATGTTATTGCGTAAACAATGCTTTACTCCACAGTAAATATACAAACATGACATAACTTGCGTTTCCAATGTGACACAATATCCGTCAATACTAGGTCACGCCGTGGTTGCAATGCACGTGCTTCTCATGATATACCTATCAGCGTCGCTGATTTTTTAAATTAATTTTCCTGAAAATTCAGTTCGCTAAGGCTTACAAATACACAATGGATAACTGAAGCATGCATTACATCTCACTTGGGTGAGCAAAGATTTTTTTCATACATAAACTAGTAGAAAGAAGTCAAGTAATTTAATGTAAATATTTACACAGTTATCACGTAATTTTGCTAGCAATAGTCGCAACACAACGATCATGCATTAATGTCATACATGCGCGCACGTACGTACATATGCACGTACGGACACGAGCGACCACGAGGTACCAGAAAAATCCGTCGACACACTACATAATTATGTGACGGAGCGGAGGTTGAAACTTAAAAAAAAATACTAATGGGAATTTCTTGAAATTTTACACAGTTGTTAATCTCATTGAGACGGTTTGTTGTGTCTAAGAATCAGTTCGTATCTTCAATGTGAAGGTTACCATTGAAGGTCAAAGGTCAAATGAGTCAAACTCATGTTTAAGCCATAACTTTGAGAGTACGGAATGGAAGTTGATAAGACTTCACTCAAACATTAAGTACAGTGACAAGGTGTGTCCTACGCAAGAGAGGTCAAGGTCACACTTAGAGGTCACAGATCGAATGCATCAAAATTGTGTCTTTGAGGTAACTCACAAATTATATAAGGGAATTCATCACTACAAATTTTTTTTTATTTTAGCAGATCAGAAGGTTTGTTGTGCTCATAATTCATTCGACCTTCCATTTATCTATGTGTTTTACCAGTTTGTTACTTACTGGTGTAAACAATTGTCCCGTTGCTGTATCTGGCTATCAATCACCTGTCATTTTCAAGTGCGCGTCAGTGTCATTGACCTCGTCTTCATAATTACTAATGGTCCACTCGAATTATGCGTCAGATGGATATCGACATTACTTCCGGGTTTATTGAGTTAAATACTCGGTATGAATGGTGTTTTACGTTATATTAGCATATACTAGATCATATATGATGGTCGATTTGTCTGTGGTAGAGGCAGACCAACCCCTTTTCCCTGGTAGAACCAATACTGTATACCTCCCGCCATTCGTAAGAATCGACACTTTCTCACTTGACAAGTCGAGCTCCCAGTGGGATTCAGACCCGAAGCGGTGAGATGCGAGAACGTTTTAGACGCAATGTCTTTACTATCCCTGCCACGGAGGACCTTAAAAAATAAAAAAAATATTAAGGGTGTTTAATGTAAGGGTATTTAGTGTCGTTAGTTCGTACCGGTGGCCTAGTGGATAAGTCGTCCCGGCTACCTAGTTCTTAGGTTGTCACGGCGACCTAGTGGTTGATCGTCTCGGTGGTTTAGTGGTAAGGCAACCCTGGCGTCGTAGTGGTTAAGTAGCTCCGGTGGTCTAGTGGTTAGGTGGTCTTGGTGGCCTAGTGGATTGATCGTCCCGGCGATCTAGTGATTAGGTCGTCTCGGTGGACTAGTGGTTAGGTCGTCCCGTCGGTCTAGTGGTTAGTCCCGGTGGACTAGTTGTTAGGTCGTCCCAATGGCCTAGCGGTTATGTCATCCGGTGGTCTAGCGGTTATTTCATCCCGGTGGCAAGGTAGTTAGGTCGTCCCGTTGACATAGTGGTCATGTCGTCCCGGTGGTCTAGTGGTTAGGACGTTCCGGTGGCCTAGTGGTTAGGCCGTCTCGGTGGCCTAGTGGTTATGTAGTGCCGGTGGCCTAGTGGTTATGTCGAGCCGGTGGCCTAGATGTTATGTCGTCCCTGTCGGTGGCCTAGTGGTTATGTCGTCCCGGTGATCTAGTGGCTAGGGCATTCCGGTGGCCTAGTGGTTAGGCCGTCCCAGTGTACTAGTGGTTATGTTGTCCCGGATGCCTAGTAGTTATGTCGTCCCGGTGGCCTCATGGTTATGTCGTCCCGGTGGCCTAGTGGTTATGTTGTCCCGGCCGGATGACTAGTGATGAGGCCGTTCCGGTGAACTACTGGTTAGGTCGTCCCGGTGGCCTAGTGGTTACATCGTCCCGGTGGTCTAGTGGTGAAGCCGTTCCGGTGAACTAGTGGTTAGGTCGTCCCGGTGGCCTAGTGGTTATGTCGTCCCTGTGGCCTAGTGTGTCCGTTTTAACAATACAAGGCTGCAGTGTGTCCCATTAACAAACCAAGATTGCCGTGTGTCCGTTTTAACAATACAAGATTGCAGTGTGTCCCATTCCCAGACCAAGATTGCCGTGTGTCCGTTTTAACAATACAAGATTGCCGTGTGTCCGTTTTAACAATACAATATTGCAGTGTGTCCCATTAACAAACCAAGATTGCCGTGTGTCCGTTTTAACAATACAAGATTGCAGTGTGTCCCATTCCCAAACCAAGATTGCCTTTTGTCCGTTTCAACAATACAGGATTGCAGCGTGTCCTATTAACAAACCAAGATTGCCGTGTGTCTATTTTAACAATACACGATTGTCGTGTTTTCCATTAACAAACCAAGGTTGCCTGCGTCCGTTTTAACAATACAAGGCTGCAGCGTGTCCCAATAACAAACCAAGATTACCGTGTGTCCCTTTAAACAATACAATATTGCAGTGTGTCCCTTTAAACAATACAATATTGCAGTGTGTCCCTTTAAACAATACAAGATTGCCATGTGTCACTTTAACAAACCAAGATTCCCGTGTGTCCGTTTTAACAATACAATATTGCAGTGTGACCCATTAACAAACCAAGATTGCCGTGTGTCCCATTAACAAACAAAGTTTACCGTGTGTCCGTTTTAACAATACAAGATTTCAGTGTGTCCCTTTTAACAAATCAATATTGCAGTGTGTCACTTTAAACAATACAAGATTGCAGTGTGTCACTTTAACAAACCAAAATTCCCGTGTGTCCGTTTTAACAATACAAGATTGCAGTGTGTCCCTTTTAACAAATCAATATTGCAGTGTGTTACTTTAAACAATACAAGATTGCCTTGTGTCACTTTAAACAATACAAGATTGGAGTGTGTCACTTTAACAAACCAAAATTCCCGTGCGTCCGTTTTAACAATACAAGATTGCAGTGTGTCCCTTTTAACAAATCAATATTGCAGTGTGTCACTTTAAACAATACAAGCTTGCAGTATGTCACTTTAACAAACCAAGATTGCCGTGTGTCCGTTTTAACAATACAATATTGCAGCGTGTCTCATTAGCAAACCAAGATTGCCGTGTTCCCTTTAAACAATACAAGATTGCAGTGTGTCCCTTTTAACAAATCAAGATTGCAGTGTGTCCCTTTTAACAAATCAATATTGCCGTGTGTCACTTTAACAAACCAAGATTGCCGTGTGTCCGTTTTAACAATACAATATTGCCGTGTGTGCCATTAACAAACCAAGATTGTCGTGTGTCTGTTTTAACAATACAAGATTGCAGCGTGTCTCATTAACAAACCAAGATTGCCGTGTTCCCTTTAAACAATACAAGATTGCAGTGTGTCCCTTTTAACAAATCAATATTGCCGTGTGTCACTTTAACAAACCAAGATTGCCGTGTGTCCGTTTTAACAATACAGGATTGCCGTGTGTCCCATTAACAAACCAAGATTGCCGTGTTCCCTTTAAACAATACAAGATTGCAGTGTGTCCCTTTTAACAAATCAATATTGCCGTGTGTCACTTTAACAAACCAAGATTGCCGTGTCCCTTTTAACAAATCAATATTGCCGTGTGTCACTTTAACAAACCAAGATTGCCGTGTGTCCGTTTTAACAATACAAGATTGCCGTGTGTCCCATTAACAAACCAAGATTGCAGTGTGTCCCTTTTAACAAATCAATATTGCAGTGTGTCCATTTTAACAAATCAATATTGCAGTGTGTCCATTTTAACAAATCAATATTGCCGTGTGTCACTTTAACGAACCAAGATTGCCGTGTCCCTTTTAACAAATCAATATTGCCGTGTGTCCCATTAAAAAACCAAGATTGCAGTGTGTCCCTTTTAACAAATCAATATTGCAGTGTGTCCATTTTAACAAATCAATATTGCCGTGTGTCACTTTAACGAACCAAGATTGCCGTGTCCCTTTTAACAAACCAAGATTGCCGTGTGTCCCATTAAAAAACCAAGATTGCAGTGTGTCCATTTAAACAAATCAATATTGCAGTGTGTCCATTTAAACAAATCGAGATTGCAAGGTGTCCCTTTAAACAATACAAGATTGCAGTGTGTCCCATTAACAAACCAAGATTGTCGTGTGTCCTTTTAAACAATAAAATATTGCAGTGTGTCCCATTAACAAACCAAGATTGCCGTGTGTCCTTTTAAACAATAGAATATTGCAGTGTATCCCATTAACTAATCAATATTGCCGTATGTCCTTTTAAACAATAAAAGATTGCAGTGTGTCCATCCAATATTGCCGTGTGTCCGTTTAAATAATAAAATATTGCAGCGTGTCTCATTAACAAACCAAGATTGCCGTATTCCCTTTAAACAATACAAGATTGCATTGTGTCCCTTTTAACAAATCAAGATTGCCTTGCTCCCTTTAAACAATACAACATTACAGTGTGTCCCTTTTAACAAATCCATATTGCCGTGTGTCCCTTTTAACAAATCAAGATTGCCGTGTTGCCTTTAAACAATACAAGATTGCAGTGTGTCCCTTTAAACAAATCAATATTGCCGTGTTCCCTTTAAACAATACAAGATTGACGTGTGTCCCATTAACAAATTAATATTGCAGTGTGTCCCTTTAAATGAATCAAGATTGCCGTGTGTCCATTTCAACAATACAAGATTGCAGTGTGTCCCATTAACAAATCAAGATTGCCGTGTGTCCTTTTAAACAATAAAAAATTACAGTGTGTCCATCCAATATTGCCGTAACAATACAAGATTGCAGCGTCTCCCATTAACAAACCAAGATTGCCGTGTGTCCGTTTTAACAATACAAGATTGCCGTGTGTCCGTTTTAACAATACAAGATTGAAGTGTGTCCCATTAACAAATCAAGATTGCCGTTTGTCCTTGAAAACAATAAAAGATTGCAGTGTGTCCCTTTACACGAATCAAGATTGCCGTGTGTCCATTTCAACAATACAAGATTGCAGTGTGTCCCTTTTAACAAATCAAGATTGCCGTGTGTCCTTTTAAACAATAAAAGATTGCAGTGTGTCCATCCAATATTGCCTTGTGTCCTTTTTAACAATACAAGATTGCAGCGTGTCCCATTAACAAACCAAGATTGCCTGTGACTCCCTTTAAACAGTACAAGATTGCAGTGTGTCCCTTTAAAATGGACTTGTCTCATCATTTAAATAAATAAAACAAGTGTACATACGTATTTGATTAATGAGAATTGTAATATTATTCAGTCGTTCGTCTTAGTAGAACAGGTAAAGGGAGCTACGACAATGTTGACGGTTACTATGAAGCAATTTATTAATCCAGTATTCATCTGATTGCATGTTACTAAATGAAAAAAAATTGTTGTTTGTTTCATATTTTTCTTCTTTATTTTGTTTAAATATGTAACTGGCGCGAAATAATGAACTATAGGTAATAATTAAAAACAATTTGCTTTGAAAACATATTAATGATTACAAAACTGCAAAGTTATGTATTTTTTTTTAAAATAAATGAATAACGAGACGCCTCCAGTTTAAAAAATATCAAGATAGCCGTGTGTCCCTTTAAGAAATATACTGCATGGTGTTTACAGACTGCAGATGTTTTTCGGAAGTCACCACTCGTCAAGATAATGATGCTCTCTTGAGCTCGTCACACAGCTGATATAGCTACTCGTGAGGCGGATGGTACATGTAGTGTGTGTGGTGTGTTATATCGCACATGTATGTGAAATCATTGAATACCGAACAGAAGTATTCGTATTAATGCGGTAAGTACACTTGTTTATGTTTTCATATCATGCACTATTTATCATTTATAAGTAATCACTAGCTTACATTGTCATGTTCTTTTTTATAAGCGAATCCGAGATAGGAAAGACGCTGCATTTGAAACCTTCTCGCCTCTCACCGCTGCGGGTTCGAGTCCCACTGGGAGCTCGACTTGTGAGAAAGTATTGATTCTTACGGACGACGGGAGGTACACAGTACTGATTCTGTCTAGGAATGCATTGGAAACCTTTTCGCCTCTCACCACTGCGGGTTCGAATGCCATTGGGAGCTCGACTTGTAAATGAGGAGGTGTCGATTCTTACGGATGGCGGGAGGTGTCGGTACTGGTTATACCCAGGAAAAGTGGATAGTCTACCTCCACCACAAACAAAATCGACCGTCATATATAACCTTACATGTGTTGAAAATGACGTAAAACACCATACAAACAAACCAAAAAGCAGATAAGAAGGTTTTGGCCCATTCTGCATTTCGATGTAAATGGGAGGAGGACGTGGACTGTTCATCATAGTTGGAGCTATTTAACATATGTGTTTGTTCGCCGTAAAACACAACTGACCGGTTACACGAAACATCCAAATCTACCTATTTCCTTAAAATCCTGACATCCTAAATCAAAGACCAGCACGATCCCGAGAAAGTATCGATTCTTACGGACGGCGGGAGATACATAGTACTGATTCTGTCCAGGAAAAAGTAAGTGCTCTGCCTCCACCACAAACAACCGACCGTCATATATAGCCTAATGAAATAAAACACCATTCAACCGACAAAACGCCACCTTAGAAGTAAAAGGTGCTATGTGCCTTCTTTATTCATATAATTATAGCCCCTTTTAGCGCTAAGATTACGAAAAGATCTTTTAAATTACGTATATTTGTATATTTTTGTATTACTTCGCATATGTAATAAGTATTGCTCTGCCAATGATTGTATCCTAATATAAAAATATCAGTGGCGGATCCAAGGGAGAGGGTCGCACCTGGCGCGCGCCCCACTCTAAAAAATCCCCCCACACACCAACACTCCAACCCCCACCCCACCCAACACACACACATCCCTATATCCGCCCCTGAATATAGCATCACATAATGCATGAGTCAAAATGTTTGAAATGTAGGCAATCCCTAGTTGCAATATGTGTACACCACCTTTTTCAGGACATTAAAATGAGTCAGGCCGTCTGCTTTCATCACATTCACGGATGTAACGTGACTTTGGACGGGAACAGAACTGTCGCCAGATGGCACTCTGTAAGTTCGGGTGGCACCGTGTTCTCCGAGAACCCACTATCTCCGGGTCAGAATCTGACTGTGAATGCCGAAGGCAGTGGTCGATTGGAGGTTGGCTTTACAACAGCAAACCCGGCCCAGTTTAAAAACAATGTCCCAGATCCCATCTCGAAGATGTCGTCATACGAGACCATGAACGAAATCCGTTTCCATAAAAGAGCTTGCTCGTTGCTGATTTCTTTGCAGACGCCGGAGTTGAAGGTAATAGTAATAATAATAATAATAACAATAATAAAAGCTTTAGTTAAAGAAGGTAACACATTAGAGTTATATAACATACATCATATACATCTTATTTTCAATGTGGCCTTCTGCAAAAACTCATACACGCACGCACGCAAGGACGCACGGACGCACGCACGCACACACACACACACACGCGCAATATGCATAATATACATCGACAAACACTCCATTAGTTAATGTTCTAGAAACAATATTAAAGATCATGAAATAATACAGTACAAGCGGATTCTTACTCAAAATTCAGTTATATGTTTACTTTGTTATATTGTTATCTGAACAATTAATCGTTAAATGATTATACATTACTTTACAATAAATGTGATCTGTATCTATATTTAAATGAATGTAAAGACGATGATGAACGAATCTGTACAGGCACACTATTCCATACTTGTGCACTTACAAATTCATATAATTTGTACGTGGCTTGGGAGTTACTAAATCACTGTTTGTAATAGATCGAAGGCTATAAATGTTACTGCTGGAAAAGGTTAATAATTTGCGTATGTAATTTGGAGCGAGATTATATTTCGCTTTGTATACTAGAACAGCTATGTGATACTGATATCTGTCTGAAACTGATAGCCATTGTAATTCTTTCAGTAGTGATTTGCACCCAGTTTTGTAAGATTTATGCATTATTATTCGCGCTACTCTTACTTGTAGCTTATTTATCTTATTGATGTTGTTCCACTTAGCCCATATTGGACAACAATAGTCAATGGTCGACAGGATGTAAGCATTGTAGTACAGTTTCTTCCTATCATTCGTCAAGAAATAAACAATTTTCTTTAAAAGTGCAATTTTAGAATTTATTTTGGAACTCAGTTTTGATATCTGTACATTCCATGATAACGTATTATCAACATACATTCCGAGTATCTTTTGAACGTTAACATTTTCTATTTGCGACTCATTAATGTTTAATTGTAATAGTTTAGTGCTTTGTGTTTAATAAGCGTCCATAAAATACGATACACGTTTTCCATTTACTAAGCACGTACATCGTGTGTGGTATCTACATATTCAACGTATAGTAATGTGTTTTACCTTGCCATACTCTGTATCTTTTCTCTAACCCATTGCCATCTTTGTCTTTCACGAGTATTTTTTTATAGGTAAAACATTGGTGATCTGCCGTAAAATACTTATCGGCTGCAATCTTTAGAAGTTCATACATACCAGCATTTAACATGAATGTTGTACCTCCTCCTGTCTCCGTCACCACTATTTTCTCACGTTCTATGGCGTCAAGTTTTTTCTTCATAGAGTTCAACTTATTTAGATGGTACTCTCGATGCTCAGTGTCGTTTTCTGGTCCGAATGTACTTTTGCCAAGTTTCGGAGCCTGACAAAAAAAAATTGACGACATTCTGCCTTTATTTTCGCTGTCAAAATTCTAGTGTCACATACCAAATTTACCTCTTTGAGATACAATTTGTTTGGTCAAAACATCTTGGTAAATAACGAAATTACAAAAAAAAAATCTGATTATTTAACGTTACGTTTCAAAATCAACAACTTGATTACGTGATGATCTCCCGCCTATACTTTAAAGGACACAAGGCAACCTTGAACATTAAATGTGTGTGTGTGTATTTCTAAGGATTATAGTCCCTCCACCTACGACAGGCGTCCTACCCGACGATTATAGGCACAATGTCTGGACTTTTATCTGTGTGTTGTTGTGTGATGTGATGATATGTCTACTTGAAGCAGAGAACTCAATGGTTTCTTTATAGTGCTGCCACACTGGAATACCACGCCGTAGTAGACATGATACCCCCACCCACCCAGTCACATTATTCTGACACTGGTCAATCAGTCGTAGCACTACCCATTATTTGCTCGTCAGGCAAGGGTTACAAGTGACTACTCCATTTTTTAAAGTCTTTGGTATGACGCGGTCAGGGGACTCGAACCCACGACCTCCCGAATGCAAGGCAGACGCTATAACCACTACACCACAATGCTTCGGTCTTGAACATTACAAGTGTGTGTGTGTATTTCTAAGGATTATAGTCCCTCCACCTACGACAGGCAAATATCAGTTTGACTTTAAACCTTCTTGCATATAATTAAATAAAATTTCGAGTTTTCATTTTTTCTTGTTATTCTAACAATGGTTTAAATACAGCACTAGTGCATTAATATTATCAACAGTTGGTAATACAGCATTAGTGCATTACTATCATCAACAGTTGGTAATACAGCACTAGTGCATTACTATCATCAACAGTTGGTAATACAGCATTAGTGCATTAATATTATCAACAGTTGGTAATACAGCATTAGTGCATTACTATCATCAACAGTTGGTAATACAGCATTAGTGCATTAATATTATCAACAGTTGGTAATACAGCATTAGTGCATTACTATCATCAACAGTTGGTAATACAGCATTAGTGCATTACTATCATCAACAGTTGGTAATACAGCATTAGTGCATTAATATTATCAACAGTTGGTAATACAGCATTAGTGCATTAATATTATCAACAGTTGGTAATACAGCATTAGTGCATTAATATTATCAACAGTTGGTAATACAGCATTAGTGCATTACTATCATCAACAGTTGGTAATACAGCATTAGTGCATTAATATTATCAACAGTTGGTAATACAGCATTAGTGCATTAATATTATCAACAGTTGGTAATACAGCATTAGTGCATTAATATCATCAACAGTTGGTAATACAGCATTAGTGCATTAATATTATCAACAGTTGGTAATACAGCATTAGTGCATTACTATTATCAACAGTTGGTAATACAGCATTAGTGCATTAATATTATCAACAGTTGGTAATACAGCACTAGTGCATTAATATTATCAACAGTTGGTAATACAGCATTAGTGCAAATACAGCATTAGTGCATTAATATTATCAACAGTTGGTAATACAGCATTAGTGCATTAATATCATCAACAGTTGGTAATACAGCATTAGTGCATTAATATTATCAACAGTTGGTAATACAGCACTAGTGCATTACTATCATCAACAGTTGGTAATACAGCATTAGTGCATTACTATTATCAACAGTTGGTAATACAGCATTAGTGCATTAATATCATCAACAGTTGGTAATACAGCACTAGTGCATTAATATTATCAACAGTTGGTAATACAGCACTAGTGCATTACTATCATCAACAGTTGGTAATACAGCACTAGTGCATTACTATCATCAACAGTTGGTAATATGCAAAACAATTTGTCTCATGCTATTTTTATAATTACTATTAATGATTGAACAATTGCAAGTTATGTAGAAAAACTAATGGGATGCCACACGTTTTTTTAAAATCAAGATTGCCATGTGTCCCTTTAAGACATTTATGGCAAACACATGTGTCCCTGGCAATACAAAGCTACTGTCTAGCCTGACATTAGTAGAGTTACATAAAATAACTTCATCGTTAGAGGTATTGGAAAAGAACATGTTCGAGGAGTATTACAGGTTTGCATCATTAAACAACATAGATCTAGCAGCTAAGCTACATAAATGAAACGAAGAAATTCTAGTATTCTAAGATGACACTCATTCCTTCATTTTACATGACATGTATGCATTCGTGAAAACTCGGACAATTTCGACTACTTTCAGTTTTACTTCAAACATGTGATCGGGATGTTACGAAAGACAATGTATGTTGTATTTGAATCTATTTTCAGATCACGTCTTCAGTCCGAGGTGTGAAATACAGCAAGGTGTTGGAGAAGAATTCATCTGTATGGATCGCTATCTATGTGTTATTTGGCAATGTCAAAATTACCATTAATACTGATGGTAAGGGAATGTTCATACGTAAAAGTTACCCTGGGCACGGATGGTTAGAGATTGGCACGTCATGTTTCCATGTCAAAGTTACCCTGGGCACGGATGGTAAGGGACTGCCACGTCATGTGTCATGTCAAAGTTAACCATGGCCCGGATGGTAAGAGACTGGCACGTCATGTTTCCATGTCAAAGTTAACCATGGTACGGATGGTAAGGGACTGGCACGTCATGTTTCCATGTCAAAGTTAACCATGGCACGGATGGTAAGGGACTGGCACGTCATGTTTCTATGTCAAAGTTACCCTGGGCACTGGTGGTAAGGGACTGGCACGTCGTGTTTCAAAGTCAAAGGTATCCTTGGCATGGATGGTAAGGGACTGGCACGTCATGTGCCTATGTCAAAATTACCCCGGGCACGGATGGTAAAGGTCTGGCGTTAAATGTCAAAGTTACCTTTGGTACGGGACTGGTGTGCCATGTTTTAATGTCAAAGGTACCCTTGGTACGGGACTTGTGTACCATGTTTCAGTGTCAAAGGTACCCTCGGTACTGGTTGTAAGGGACTGGTGTACCATGTTTCAGTGTCAAAGGTACCCTCGGTACTGCTTGTAAGGAACGGGTGTGCCATGTTTTAATGTCAAAGGTATCCTCGGTACTGGTTGTAAGGGACTGATGTGCCATGTTTCAATGTCAAAGGTACCCTCGGTACTGGTTGTAAGGGACTGGTGTACCATGTTTCAGTGTCAAAGCTACCCTCGGTACTGGTTGTAAGGAACTGGTGTGCCATGTTTTAATGTCAAAGGTACCCTCGGTACTGGTTGTAAGGACTGATGTGCCATGTTTCAATGTCAAAGGTACCCTCGGTACTGGTTGTAAGGGACTGGTGTGCCATGTTTCAGTGTCAAAAGGTACCCTCGGTACTGGTTGTAAGGGACTGGTATGCCATGTTTCAATGTCAAAGGTACCCTCGGTACTGGTTATAATTGACTGGTGTGCCATGTTTTAATGTCAAAGGTACCCTCGGTACTGGTTGTAAGGGACTGGTGTGCCATGTTTTAATGTCAAAGGTACCCTCGGTACTGGTTGTAAGGAACTGGTGTGCCATGTTTTAATGTCAAAGGTACCCTCGGTACTGGTTGTTTGTAAGGGTCTGGTATGCCATGTTTCAATGTCAAAGGTACCCTCGGTACTGGTTATAAGGGACTGGTGTGCCATGTTTTAATGTCAAAGGTACCCTTGGTACTGGTTGTAAGGGACTGGTGTGCCATGTTTCAATGTCAAAGGTACCCTCGGTACTGGTTGTAAGGGTCTGGCAACGCATGTTTCTTTTTTTTCAAAGTTACCATTGCCACTGGTTGTAAAGACTGGTGTGCCATGTTTTTAAATGTCAAAGGTACCCTCGGTACTGGTTGTAAGGGTCTGGCAACGCATGTTTCATTTTTTTCAAAGTTACCCTTGACACGGACGATAAGGGACTGGCACGTCATGTTTCAATTTCTTACCATTGCCACTGGTTGTTCAATGTTAAAATTACTCTCGCCACTGATGGAAGGGACTGGCATGGCATGTTTCAATTTCTTCAAAGTTACCTTTGACACTGATGGTAAGAGATTGGCATATTATTTTTCAATTTTTCCAAAGTTATCCTGGGCACGGATGGAAAGGGTCTGGCGTTAGCATGTAATGTTTCAATGTCAAAGTTACCGTAAGACACTGACATGATATGTTTCAATGTCGAAGTTACCCTTGGCACGGATGGTAAGAGACTGACATGATATGTTTCTATGTCGAAGTTGCCCTTGGCACGGATGGTAAGAGACTGACTTGATATGTTTCTATGTCGAAGTTACTCTTGGCACGGATGGTAAGAGACTGGCATGATATGTTTCTATGTCGAAGTTACCCTTGACACGGATGGTAAGATACTGGCATGATATGTTTCTATGTCGAAGTTACCCTTGGCACGGACGGTAAGAGACTGACTTGATATGTTTCTAAGTCGAATTTACCCTTGGCACGGATGGTAAGACACTGACATGATATGTTTCAATGTCGAAGTTACCCTTGGCACGGATGGTAAGAGACTGACATTATATGTTTCTATGTCGAAGGTGCCCTTGGCACGGATGGTAAGAGACTGACTTGATATGTTTCTATGTCGAAGTTACCCTTGGCACGGATGGTAAGAGACTGGCATGATATGTTTCAATGTCGAAGTTACCCTTGGCACGGATGGTAGAGACTGACATGATATGTTTCTATGTCGAAGTTACCCTTGGCACGGATGATAAGAGACTGGCATGATATGTTTCTATGTCGAAGTTACCTTTGGCACGGATGGTAAGAGACTGGCATGATATGTTTCTATGTCGAAGTTACCCTTGGCACGGATGGTAAGAGATTGACATGATATGTTTCTATGTCGAAGTTACCCTTGGCACGGATGGTAAGAGACTGGCATGATATGTTTCAAAGTCGAAGTTACCCTTGGCACGGATGGTAAGAGATTGACATGATATGTTTCTATGTCGAAGTTACCCTTGGCACGGATGGTAAGAGATTGACATGATATGTTTCTATGTCGAAGTTACCCTTGGCACGGATGGTAAGAGATTGACATGATATGTTTCTATGTCGAAGTTACCCTTGGCACGGATGGTAAGAGATTGACATGATATGTTTCTATGTCGAAGTTACCCTTGGCACGGATGGTAAGACACTGACATGATATGTTTCAATGTCGAAGTTACCCTTGGCACGGATGGTAAGAGATTGACATGATATGTTTCTATGTCGAAGTTACCCTTGGCACGGATGGTAAGGGACTGGCATGATATGTTTCTATGTCGAAGTTACCCTTGGCACGGATGGTAAGAGATTGACGTGATATGTTTCTATGTCGAAGTTACCCTTGGCACGGATGGTAATACACTGACATGATATGTTTCAATGTCGAAGTTACCCTTGGCACGGATGGTAAGAGATTGACATGATATGTTTCTATGTCGAAGTTACCCTTGGCACGGATGGTAAGAGATTGACATGATATGTTGTTTCTATGTCGAAGTTACCCTTGGCACGGATGGTAAGAGATTGACATGATATGTTTCTATGTCGAAGTTACCCTTGGCACGGATGGTAAGACACTGACATGATATGTTTCAATGTCGAAGTTACCCTTGGCACGGATGGTAAGAGATTGACATGATATGTTTCTATGTCGAAGTTACCCTTGGCGCGGATGGTAAGGGACTGGCATGATATGTTTCTATGTCGAAGTTATCCTTGGCACGGATGGTAAGAGATTGACATGATATGTTTCTATGTCGAAGTTACCCTTGGCACGGATGGTAAGAGATTGACATGATATGTTTCTATGTCGAAGTTACCCTTGGCACGGATGGTAAGAGATTGACATGATATGTTTCTATGTCGAAGTTACCCTTGGCACGGATGATAAGACACTGACATGATATGTTTCAATGTCGAAGTTACCCTTGGCACGGATGGTAAGAGATTGACATGATATGTTTTTATGTCGAAGTTACCCTTGGCACGGATGGTAAGGGACTGGCATGATATGTTGCGATGTCGAAGTTACCCTTGTCACGGATGGTAAGAGACTGGCATGATATGTTTTTATGTCGAAGTTACCCTTACCACTGATGGTAAGGGTACTGGCGTTTGCACTTCAAGTTTCAATGTCAAATTCATCCTTGGCAAGGATGGTAAGGGACTGGCATGTCATGTTTCTGTGTCAAAGTTACCCTTGGCACGGATGATAAGGGACGAGCAAGTTTGATCGCGTATGTGCGTGCGTGCGTGCGTACGTGCGCGCGCGTGTGTGTGTATTAATTCATAATGATTCTATCCTACTTTCAGATTCTCGTCGTCTACAGTTCTCCAAAATTCATGGATTAAATATTCACCTGGAAAACGACCAGAGAGAGGCGTGTATGGTGGACCCTAACCCTGCCGCCATATGTGCAGTAGATCAGCCAATATATGTTGGGGATAAACTGCTGTTGAGGTAATATTCCATCATGCCACCATGCCAGTATTTGCTTATTTCTCTCAAAATATTGTCGTCTGGACAAGACGGGACACGGCCGATTTACCGCTTCTTGCAGTATGTCATTTTGACTCAAGAAGTAGATCAACATATTTAAAGGCATTGGTTTTAGAAAAGCAAAGAAATCAATACGCTCATGAAATTGCATTTGATACGCTTCCAATTCTCCTTAATTGGAATGTTTTATTTCTTCTTCCGTTGTTTTTCTATCTCAACGCGTAGTAATTGTCTTTGCGCTGACGGACAGAAACTCTATAGAAACAGTACAATTTATTAATAAGGAAATTTAAATTCGTTATCTCTACTTCTCTAGAACTGCAAGAGTTAATGATACAATACTGTTACTATCAGCACCAGAGTAATTGGTTCAAAACAAAGTTAATTTTCAACGGAGTGGCGGCCAACTTCATAAACGTTGCTTCAAAATCACTCAACAATGTGCTCATCAACATAACAACATTCAAACAACACAAATAAAGAACACCACACTTTGACCCGTGATATTATTTTGTGTTACTATTTATAATTGCTTAGTAGTAGTAGTAGTAGTAGTAGTAGTAGTAGTAGTAGTAGTAGTAGTAGTCGTAGTAGTAACAATAGCAGAAGCAGCAGAAGCAGAAGTAGCAGCAGTAGTGGTAGCAGTAGTAGCAATAACAGTAGCAGTAGCAGAAGTAGTACATCACCTAATATCTTATTAATTCTGACTTATTTCCAAATTAAGGTCGGAGCCTCTGACTGATGACAACAGAACGGTGAGCACATACTCCGTCAAGATAATGGTATCCCAGAGAAACCCAGCACAAACACAAGCTGAATGTATTGACGGCTTCGAGGTGACGGACACCCATTCGACGTCTCCATCTTTGAATGTCCTTGAGACGCTCCGAAAGAGAGATTGCCATGGTGAAATCCAAATATCTCTACAGTCAGACCGCATGATAGAATACAGAATGGCAAACAATAAAGTAAATTCCCAGAGTCTCGGCTTTATCGCTGAATCCGGAGTGTGGGTTTATCTGGAACTCTACAGAGTCAATGTCCAGTGTACGGCTTTTATTAAAGATACCGCAAACCAGATGAACGCTTATGTTGCACAACCCAGGGCCGAACTACAAAACTCTAGAAGATTTCTGGACAGTTGTTCATCAGACCGGAGTGACCAGTATATCGATGTAAGATGTGGGACCGGGTCAATGAGACCAACATTCAAAGACGAGTCCCCCTATGTCCGCTGTATATCTGAAAGTCCCAGATCTGGTGCTACATCTCCATGTAGGTTTGAATCTGATTATTATTTGGAAGTCATCGCCAAAGAGAGAGGTACGACGTTATGTTCATCCTGTCCGGCTGGTTTGAACACAATGTCTTCCGATGAGTCTAGAGACATGATAATGAAGAAACTCACAAGTTTGGAGTCCAAAGTTGATTCATTAGGTAGACATTTACATTTGGTAGCACTGTCACCAAAAGAAACAAACTTCGGTTCCTGTAATAAATCGCTCCCGGGGATTCCAAATGTCGCAGCGCCACCTACTTCCGGACCAAACGACACTTCAACCGGAACTGACCTCGTTGATCTTCGAGATGCAATCAAGCGTAACTGGGTGGAACTGTTGAACGTGATGCAGACTGACTGCATGTGCGATTATCTATATCAGTACGAAATTTTATCCCAGACAGAATATGACCGTATTCTTCAGAAAATGAAGACCGACCAGCAAGAGGCCAACAGAATGCTGCTGAACGTCTTGTCAAAGAAAAAGATAAGCCGAAGATTACTGACAAAGACTTTAATGAACACTGGTGATGGTCATCTTATACAGTTATTTTTACCCTAGCCACTGAAACTAACTTTCCAAATAACGCCAACATTATAGTATCAAAACTCTTATCCCGGTGTTCAGGTCATATAATAATGTAGATGTGCCGATTAAAAGTAAAGTTTTGTTTTTTTCACGGATTTTAAAAATACCCGTGATTGAATATGCAAAACATGAATTATGAGTTGGTAATTTTTAATTCGACATTCCAGTTTCGGTGTTTGGCCTGGCTGGTTAAAGACGGTTATATTCTTTTCATAGTTTGGATTCTCCAAATATGTAAGTTACATATGTATATGAGGGGTATAGACTAAGAAATTCTATTATCTATAATAATTGATCATAGTATTACAAATCAATTAATATAGCTCTTGTTAACCATTGTTAAGTATTAAAATTTGTTGATATTAAAAAATACATGTGCAATCAAACCTGTTATAGCGGTCACGTAAAATGGATAGACACCTGTCTTAAGCAGACGTATATTTAATAGCTCTGCTATTATCTTAAATTTAATTTAAGTTACATATTATTATCTTAAATTGAATTGAAATTATATATATTTAGTGGTCACGGATTTTTACCGGCCAATTTTGAGCCTTTGCATGAGTGACTATTTGAGACAGGTTTGAGTGTAATAAAAAAATAAATAAATAAAAAAATAAAAAATGATATGTGTGTATATATGTATGTGTATATGTATATATGTATATATATATATATATATATATATGTAATAAAATCATGCATTACATGTTAAAGTATATATAAATATACACTCTTTTACTCTCCCAAGAGAACGAATCTTGAACTGAAACACTTCTTAGTAAGTGAGAAATGGAGAAAAAGTATGACAAAAAAAATGATATGTGACAAAATAGACTTTATATGTTGCCATTTATTGTCGCGTGTATATATATGTATTGTGTTGTACCTGTGTACTCATGTACCTAAATGCCTTTTTTATTTTGAATAAATATATATAAATATATATGTACCTCGTCGTCAGTAGGTTTAGAAACGGTGTACATATGTTGTAAAATGTGGCTGTTGTTGGCGGATAGCTACTTTAAATAATTATGTTATTCTGATAGCATACACCACAGACATATTAATAAACAGATAGGAAACTTCCTATCTTAACCAATGAAGTAACCAAAATATCACGTGGCATCTTAACTTTTCCTTCTATCTCCTCGCTCAAGTATTCACTGACTTTGATGAGACTACATTCAAACGATCCATAGTGAATAGCAAAATGGTAGTGTAAATAAGTTTGTTTATTTTGAAAGTAAGTAATTGTATAAAAAGATATTTAAAGTTAAAAATGTTATCATTTTTCGCTTTTCTCTTAAAAATCAAGGTTTTGACATAATCAAAGTTTCCGTCAAACTCCTTTTTTGCTCTAAATGTAAGAGAAGGAAAAATACTATCATTAGAAAGAATATTAAATATTTGATGGTATATGGCATGAATGAAACTTGTACCTATAAAACTCTTCATAATATGTGTGTTTAACGTTGGGAAATAATTTGTGAATTTTTCGCACTGTTCCACGTGAAATTTAGATAACAATCTATTTGTTATTAGGTCTGTGCATACACTTATCGGTAAATCGGATTTCTGAGTGACGGAATCCAACGTGGCAGTTCCGATTGGATAGTTTCGATCCGATTCCGACAACTGGAACTCTTCGTCAATTTCCGTAATCGGTAAATGCTGAGTGACGGAATCCGACGAGGCAATACCGAATGACGGAAATCGAAAATATGCACGATTCAGTTCTGATGAGTGATGTACACCGGTGTTTCCGATTTCCCATTGAATGGTATTGATCGTGCTGTCGACAGCGGTGTAGTTGTGAAACCACTAATTATTTTCCCCATAGACATCAATGTTAAAATGTCACATATTAATGATTTGCTGCAAATTCAACTCAAGTATGGATAATGCAGCAGTGTAATGTTCATATAGAAAACTAATTTTCCACTTGAAAAATCACCAGAAAAGGTGGGGTCACAAGACATGTAAGAAAGTTCTTGTTTGTTTACTAAACAGGTCAAGGGTACAGCTGTTTTCATTGATTGACTGTTTTCATTGCTCACAAAGTATAAGCATAGAGTCGAAATTTCGAAAATGTTCATCAGTGATCCAGTAAAACTTATTAATACGCTTCTTATACATACAACCACAAAATCGAAGAGAAATGGGCAGTTTTCCACTACCTATAATGCCCGTTTTCATGAAAAAAGGAGGGATTACTTTTTATTATAGGAACTACATTCGACTACACCTCGGAGGCTTACATGTAATAAGTGGTGGTAAACCTGTAAGGAGCCGTCACAGCTGTCGCCATCAACATCAATGATCGGGTGCTGTCTTTGTTAGGGAGGATGATGACGTGGCCGGGGACTATTGTTGTAGCATTAATAAGAATTTGAAGGTACGCACAGAGGAATCTTGGGGAGGCGGAATGAAATAATTTTGAATAAACAGGATAAAGAACATGTTTCCTTTAAATGATACATGTTGATTTGTTAAAGAACACATTTTATGTTATATCTTGGTGTTTTGTCCGAACAAACCATATATTTTGCTATTAAATGACTGTTGTTTTGTCAGATATGCATGTAAATGTTGTTGGTTTGACTTTACAATCTACAGGTCGTATTACAACTGAGTATTTATCAATTAATTCATTGACCACTGTATTTTAAAATGATTAAAACGTCATTGAACTGTATGCACGTGTTAAGTGATTTACTGTTAACAGCTATTTTATATTTATATAAGAAAAACAGCTAAAATAAAGCTATAAAATATGATCGATTTTCACTAGGTCATTGAATTGTATTGAAATGTTATGGTCTACAAAAGCCGTTTAAGGGCCCATCTACATGTACGCCGTTCTCTGGTCCATCTACACATATGCCGTTGAACGGTCCATCTACAGATATGCCGTTCTCCGGTACACCTACACACACGCCATTCTCCGGTACATCTACACATATGCCGTTCTCCGGCCCAACTACCCATATGCCGTTACTTTTAAGTTGAATGGAACTTTCCTCTCGAACTAAATAAAACAAAATTCAATAAACTATGTTAAAGGCGACAAATACCCTGTTACCCAACATGGCCGACAAACACGCTTTAGAGGGAGAACAGATGCAAAGAACGAATCATCCAATTGCAAGATTTTTTGAAAATAATGTGATGCAAATATTTCACCAAAACAGTACATTGTTGGATAACGTACAACGATGCCATATTCAAAATATGAAACTCTTTTTTTTCCTAAATGGATTCAGAAATGCTCTAATTTGAATTACACGTTGCAGGCTAACGTGCTCACTTTTTATACAAACGTCACAATTTAGAACTTTAAATTCAATTCTAATATACACCTGCACTATATAGCCTAGTTTAAAATATCTCGTTATATTAAACGATATATCACTGTAATTATTAAAACGTTATGAGAGTAAGAAAGCAATGCGAAATATTCCAGTTGTGTGCACTATTTTCGCATTTTACGGGTATTAGAATAGAAATAGAACATCGTTTACGGTGAATTATCGTATAATATATCACGGTTTCTCGTTCAATTGTAACCAATAATTTCACTCACCCTTTGGGCCGGTGAAATTATTGTTTACAATTGAACTCCAAACCGTGATATATTACACGATAATTCACCGTAACCGATGTTGTATTTCTTAAATATAATGCAACGAAAATCGAGCGTCATATATAGCCTAAAATTTGCTGAAAATGACGTAAAACAACCAAGCAATTTCTCTGTAGACACCCCTGTGTTGTCAATGTGACAGCTGATTCAGATGTACATTCATCGTCGAAAAGTCAATTATCTAGGCAACGATTGTTTGAACAAACGTGTAAGTTAAATGCTAAACAAAACTACAACTGTGAAATGAGTGACGACATCTGTTATACATTTGCTGACAGTGGAAACGCTTCGTATATTTAACTTACCGTTTATTTATATTAAGGCTAGTGTGTTATCATCATACATAACAAATCTACAAATATTATTCACGATACATTACAAATTAGGACTTGGCTAACATGGAATTACAGCGTGTAATTAGCTGTGCGATTAGTTTTGTTGTGCTGTTCTCACTGGGACGATGTGAAGTGACTGAAGTGACTGAATCAAATTTTCAGTCAATTATTAAAGAAAAAAAAGCTATGTTTTTGTATGCAACGGAAGACAATTGTGTTAAGTGTAAACTTCTGTATCATAAATTTTTAACTGCAGCTCAAACATTCGAACATGACCAAGATCTCTTTTTCGGTTTCGTTTCGGACAAAATGTTACTTAAAGCGTTAGAAGTGACGTCATTTCCGGAAATAATCTACTACGAATACGGAAGTGTGGCTCCGAAGATCTTCCGTGGAGGTATCACTTCCGGTGCTTTAGTGAAGGTCATCACCATGGCGATGAAAGATCCCCACCGGTCTGTAAAGAGAATACATTCCTTGGTGTTGACCCAGTCAACTTTCCACGAAATAATGGACAACGACCAACAGTTTCGCCTTTTGATGTTGCACGAGGATAACGAGGGCGACATTGATTTGTTTGAAGAAATGGCGGAAACATTTGATAATGACGAAACGGTCGTTCTGGCTAGAATTAATGTAGACAAAGAGAAGAAATTTAGACAAAATTTTAAAGCTGTACAATACCCCGCCATTTACTGGTATCCAAAGGGCGACATTAGCAAGAAGAAACGATACGCAGGGACCCTGGAGGTGGGCGAGATGGTGAATTTCATCAACAAAGAGGCGGGGTTATTTCGAATGAAAGGCGGACGATTGAATCACTTCGCCGGTATGATACAACCAATAGACGAAGTGTTAAACAAACACGGAAAAGATTTGAAAAATATTCGAAATTACGACAAAATTAGAACCCAAGTGAAAACAGTGATTGCCAAACACCCTGAGCTGGATGATGAGCTGACCAATTTCTATCTGCGCCTCCTGAACGAGATTGAGGAAGGCCGGACAACAAAAGCACTAGACGACGCTAAAGAACGTCTATACATCCGAAAGGTCGACCTGTGGCCTCTACAATTCGATCAGGTGATCAGGAAACGTAATATTGTCTCTAAGTTCATGGACATTATAGGGCTGCAACTGCTACAGGAGTTGACACAAGGGGACTTCGGCATGGCTATGAAAACGGACTACAACACGAAAGGTGGTAGCCAAAAACTGGTGTTCCACGATGAATTATAGCGTGTTGGTATTAATAATCTGATATACTGTAGAGATGGTTCTAAGAGAAATATTCTTAAAACGAGATTTTTTATTGTGTCGCCTGCGTAGCATGACAGACACTTAGGGATCACTTTGTCCGTCGTCCGTCGTCTGTCGTCGTCCGTTCGTCACACTTTAACATGCAATCTAACCTTGGCTATAACTTGAAACGTATGTGACCTGTGTTCATGAAAATTCACACACATCTTCATCTTAACCTCTGGAATGCTGTTACACATGTCCAATAACTCATTTTGGCAGAGTTATTCCCCCTTTCATACAACTTTAACCTGCAACCTAACCAATCACATAACTGGTCATAACTTGAAAAGTATTTGACCTATGTTCATGACACTTCACACACATATTGACCTTATCACACAGAATATTGTTACCCATGACCAATAACTCCGACTTTCATTTCAGCAGAGTTATGCCACTTTTTATGAAACTGTAACCTGCAACCTTACCTAGCTCATAACTTGACAAAATATTGAACTAAAATAACAATAATAATAATAACAAGAATAAATTCTTTATTTAAAGAAGGTTAACACATTATGACATAATATCAAGAAATAAACATCATATTTTCAATGCGGCCTTCTGTAAGTTAATTAACAAACATTTAGTGTTTTTTTAACAAATACACTAACAAAAAAAGTTAACATTCAATCTTCGACAAACACTCAATTATATTTGAATATAGAAGAAATCGTAATAGTCTTACATAATGTACATACATATCCAAGCAAAAAACAAACAATAATATTTACTTTAATATCATTCATATCAATGTGCATTTTGCAACAAACATTTTTTATAATAATATTTAAATGACTGGATAGTAGGAAGTGAACGTATGTCGACCGGTATATTGTTCCAAACGTGTCGACCAAAGTCGCTAAATGTGTCTTTCATGTATTAAGTTTGCGGTTTTTTGTGTAACAAGATCATTTCGGTAGCAGATCGCAAATTATACCTATTATTACATGAGAATGTCAAAAGCTGTGATATGTAATTAGGAGCTAGGTTGTTTATTGACTTATGCATCAACACACCAGTATGATAATGACATCTGTTATGAAAAGAAAGCCACTGAAGTTCAATGAACATATCCTCGGAATTAGTTCGAAAATGTTTGTTTAATATTATTCTAGCTGCTCTTTTCTGAATTTTATGTATTTTAGCTTAATCAGTTTGCTTTTACCCCACACAGTACAGCAATAATCAAATGTAGACATGATGTAGGATTATAAAACATATTTTTCATATCATATGTTAAATAGTAAGATATACGTTTCAATAACATAATTTAGAATTGAGTTTGGGACACATTTTGACTATTTGTACATTTCAAGACAAAGTTCTGTCAACATAAACTTGAACTGCGACATTTTCTATATAAAAACTTTCAAGAGTTAATTTCAATGTATCCACATGTTTGAGCTTGTGATTTGTTCCTATGACCATGCATTTAGTTTTCGCTGGATGTAATGACACATTATAGGCTGTATTCGCACCTTTGGATGATTTCTGTTCTGATAATTTGTCATGATAACAAGAACACATAATTATGGCAACAATTGTCATGTTGGGGTTCTCGATTGTTATTTTTGTGTATGAAGGAGGAACACATATGACAACAATTGCCATGTTGGGGTTCTCGATTGTTATTTGTGTGTATGAAGGAGGAACACATATGACAACAATTGCCATGTTGGGGTTCTCGATTGTTATTTGTGTGTATGAAGGAGGAACACATATGACAACAATTGCCATGTTGGGGTTCTCGATTGTTATTTGTGTGTATGAAGGAGGAACACATATGACAACAATTGCCATGTTGGGGTTCTCGATTGTTATTTGTGTGTATGAAGGAGGAACTATTGTATACTTGGATATAATTTATATTGTGCAAAAGAAAGGTTATGGTAAAAATTGATCAAATGCAATGACTCTAGCATATATTGCGGACTGAACGAATGTATGTAATTGTCACAGTAGAGAGACATTTGTTACGGTAACTATTCCGCCAAAGGTAACAATTCCGCTAAAGGTAACAATTCCAATTCCACTAAAGGTAACAATTCCGCCAAAGGTAACAATTCCAATTCCGCTAAAGGTAAAAATTCCGCTAAAGGTAACAACCGCCGCTAAATGTAACAATTTCAACGCTAAAGGTAACAACTTCCGCTAAAGGTAACACTCACCTATTTCGCTAAAGGTAACACTCACCTATTCCGCTAAAGGTAACACTCACCTATTCCGCTAAAGGTAACAAGGCTAACGCTAAAGGTTACAACGTCTTTCAACATCTACAGTTTCAATGACAATGGAGTAAACGGGTTCGTTTTAGTTACTGTGGCGTAAGGGCTGTTACCTTTAGCGGTAGAGGTAATTGTTACATTTATCGGAGGTTGTTACCTTTAACGGTGGTTGTTACCTTTAGCGGAATTGTTACCTTTAGCGGAATTCTTGCCTTTAGCGGAATTCTTATCTTTAGCGCAATTCTTACTTTTAGCGGAATTCTTACCTTTAGCGTTGTTACAGACATTTTACAATGACAATCCATTACTAGGAAATACACGACGTTTTTTAAGGAATAACTACTAGTATGTAATATAGTGAACATGCAAGCATTAATGAACTAATTTTTCCGCTCATAGACACACATCTAAAGAATAGAAAGTAATATCGACAAAACACGATAGTATGTATGAACACTAATTACATTTGTGATCGCGTTGGTTGTATGCGTAATGAATCGTGTGTTCTCAAACGTTATGTGAGTTTGTCTTGTAACGCCATCTTAACATGTGCATTGTTTAATAAACAGTGCAACAGTGCAATACGGAAAAATATTTGGGAGGCTTCCGATTTGAAAATGTTATAAAATGATGCACGCACGTGGACGCATTCTCGTTATTTATTGGAATAGATAAGTTCTCGTTATTTATTGGAATAGATAAAAAGTAATACTTACATTTCATGTGTACATATAATACATATATTAAATAATAATACGAACATATTAAACATGTTCTTACAAGTATATCTAGCGATGTTTCTTGATTGTTTTTACTTTTCTGCCCCCTAATCATATAACAGTCACAATATGTTTACTGCATCAACGAGATGATTTGTGTCCAGCGTTGTTAAGTCACAATATATTTACTGCCAACCCCAACGAGATGATTTGTGTCCAGCGTTGTTAAGTCACAATATGTTTACTGTCAACCTCAACGAGATGATTTGTGTCCAGCGTTGTTAAGTCACAATATATTTACTGCCAACCTCAACGAGATGATTTGTGTCCAGCGTTGTTAAGTCACAATATATTTACTGCCAACCTCAACGAGATGATTTGTGTCCAGCGCTGTTTACTAGTGGTAGAGCATTGTGTCCATCGCTGTTAACTAGTGGTAGAGCATTGTGTCCAGCGCTGTTAACTAGTGGTAGAGCATTGTGTCCAGCGCTGTTAACTAGTGGTAGAGCATTGTGTCCAGCGCTGTTAACCAGTGGTAGAGCATTTTGTCCAGCGCTGTTAACTAGTGGTAGAGCATTGTGTCCATCGCTGTTAACTAGTGGTAGAGCATTGTGTCCAGCGCTGTTAACTAGTGGTAGAGCATTGTGTCCAAGGCTGTTAACTAGTGGTGGAGCATTGTGTCCATCGCTGTTAACTAGTGGTAGAGCATTGTGTCCAGGGCTGTTAACTAGTGGTAGAGCATTGTGTCCAAGGCTGTTAACTAGTGGTAGAGCATTGTGTCCAGCGCTGTGAAATAGTGGTAGAGCATTGTGTCCAGCGCTGTTAACTAGTGGTAGAGCATTGTGTCCAGCGCTGTTAACTAGTGGTAGAGCATTGTGTCCAGCGCTGTTAACTAGTGGTAAAGCATTGTGTCCAGCGCTGTTAACTAGTAGTAGAGCAATATATCCAGCGCTGTTAACTTGTGGTAGAGCATTGTGTCCAGCGCTGTTAACTAGTGGTAGAGCATTGTGTCCAGCGCTGTTAACTAGTGGTAGAGCATTGTGTCCAGCACTGTTAACCAGTGGTAGAGCATTGTGTCCAGCGCTGTTAACCAGTGGTAGAGCATTGTGTCCAGCGCTGTTAACTTGTGGTAGAGCATTGTGTCCAGCGCTATTAACTAGTGGTAGAGCATTGTGTCCAGCGCTGTTAACTAGTGGTAGAGCATTGTGTCCAGCGCTGTTAACTAGTGGTAGAGCATTGTGTCAAGCGCTGTTAGCTAGTGGTAGAGCATTGTGTCCAGCGCTGTTAACTAGTGGTAGAGCATTGTGTCCAGCGCTGTTAAATAGTGGTATAGCATTGTGTCCAGCGCTCTTAACTAGTGGTAGAGCATTGTGTCCAGCGCTGTTAACTAGTGGTAAAGCATTGTGTCCAGCGCTGTTAACCAGTGGTAGAGCAATGCCCAGCGCTGTTAACCAGTGGTAGAGCATTGTGTCCAGCGCTGTTAACTTGTGGTAGAGCATTGTGTCCAGCGCTGTTAACTAGTGGTAGAGCATTGTGTCCAGCGCTGTTAACTAGTTGTAGAGCATTGTGTCCAACGCTGTTAACTAGTGGTTAAGCATTGTGTCCAGCGCTGTTAAATAGTGGTAGAGCATTGTGTCCAGCGCTGTTAACTAGTGGTAGAGCAATAGGCCCTTGATCAAAAAGGCATATGTGCTGTGTCCCTGAGCAAGACACTTTATCTGCATTTGCATAGTGCTGGTTCTACCCAGGAAGACATCGAACGTGATTAAAATAAGTTCAGAGAGCTTTCGTGATGTAAACTAAATAAGTTTAAACTAACGAGATGAAAAACGCTTTGTGTTGAGTATCAATTGAAACAATTTCATCCGGTAAAAAGTTATGCGAACGTTTTACGCTGTGTACCTGCGAAATGAATACACCATTTGGTCCTGTACTCCTGTTTTTAGGCTCAGCGCAGTATAATATAGTATATTACACACAAGGCAATGACAGTATGTATTTGCCATAATTATATTGAGATATGTAACAAGAAAGAAAGCAAAACCAGCAACTCATAAATATAATTACTGACATATTTATTTACAGAAAATAGTCACTTACAGAATTCACAAATCCAGTTATTCATTAATATCCAACTTTTAAATAAAATTATCCAATGTTCCTTTAATACACATTAGCAAATGTCTCTTCAATACAAAACAGTATGTGTCTCTTTAATCCAAATGTTAATTGCCCTGGGTCTAAATTAATTTTCCTAATTCCGATTTTGTCCAAACATCCAATTTCACTGCTATCATGAATGAGCACAATATGTATTGAATCCTCTCACAATTATTATATTTTCTAAAAGCATCCAAATCTATATTAACTTGAAAGAAGAATACTGAAATGGATCTCAAGTTTACTCTTTTGCTGCTCCCAGAGTTTTTTTTATATACTGTCTTAGACTGTTCCTGAAGGCTTCCCCACTAAAATCGTCCAGGAAGAATAGCCATCATCATCATAAATGAATTTGCATAAATAATTTGCATACCAGATAAACACATTTACATCTACACTATTTTTAACTTTCTTTAAGGCCAAATCAATAATAATCTTGCAATGCAACATGTACACACCGAGTCACATGCAACGATACATGTACACCTTCAGACATAAGTAACATACTAAATATCTGGGTTTTTGGATTATTATTTTTTAAACCAGAATCGGTTACTGTTCTCCAGTAGCTCGTTTGTCTGATCGCTGGTCCTTTGACTACCCGATTTTTATGTCGTCCCCGTGTTATGGCGTGGCGCAGTCGGTAGCGCGGCGGATTTGTAACCGGAGGCCCCGGGTTCAATCCTCCGTGGTGCCACTGAATTTCGTCGGTGTGTTCTTGGACAAGACACTTTCCCTTAGCCCCGTCCGTCGGATGGGGACGTAAACCGGGCGGTCCCGTGTATCGGTCTATCCTCCGAGCACGTTAAAGAACCATAGGAATCTATTCGATAATAAGAGTAGGGCACGGTTCCCGGATTCCTATGTATCCTTCCTCTCTCTCTGGGGCTGCTCTAAATAACATATACTGTCTTGATGAGCCGTTAAACAACATTCAACAATGAACATTCGTTCCAGAAACACCATAAGCATCTTCCTATATGTGCATTATTAGACCCGAAAAAGAAAAAACAATAAAAACTTTATATTTGGCCTTTATTCTCATTATTCGATATTCTAAAAGAAAATACCGAAGTTCATATTTAAAAATCAATTCAGCTGGCTCAAGTTCTCTCAATGCATTCAACACATGCTACACCAATTGATGTTTACATTAACTGACATGTCAGCGTCATTAAAAGCATGTAATGCTGTAGTTGTAGGTGATTGTGAAAGGTATCCTATGTATATAACAGCTGTAGTTGTAGGTGATTGTGAAAGGTATCCTATGTATATAACAGCTGTAGTTGTAGGTGATTGTGAAAGTTATCCTATGTATATAACAGCTGTAGTTGTAGGTGATTGTGAAAGGTATCCTATGTATATAACAGCTGTAGTTGTAGGTGATTATGGAAGGTATCCTATGTATATAACAGCTGTAGTTATAGGTGATTGTGGAAGGTATCCTATGTATATAACAGCTGTAGTTATAGGTGATTGTGAAAGGTATCCTATGTATATAACAGCTGTAGTTGTAGGTGATTGTGAAAGGTATCCTATGTATATAACAGCTTTAGTTGGAGGTGATTGCGGAAGGTATCCTATGTATATAACAGCTGTAGTTATAGGTGATTGTGAAAGGTATCCTATGTATATAACAGCTGTAGTTGTAGGTGATTGTGAAAGGTATCCTATGTATATAACAGCTGTAGTTGTAGGTGATTGTGAAAGGTATCCTATGTATATAACAGCTGCAGTTGTAGGTGATTGTGAAAGGTATCCTATGTATATAACAGCTGTAGTTGTAGGTGATTGTGAAAGGTATCCTATGTATATAACAGCTGTAGTTGTAGGTGATTGTGGAAGGTATCCTATGTATATAACAGCTGTAGTTATAGGTGATTGTGAAAGGTATCCTATGTATATAACAGCTGTAGTTGTAGGTGATTGTGAAAGGTATCCTATGTATATAACAGCTTTAGTTGGAGGTGATTGCGGAAGGTATCCTATGTATATAACAGCTGTAGTTGGAGGTGATTGTGGAAGGTATCCTATGTATATAACAGCTGTAGTTATAGGTGATTGTGAAAGGTATCCTATGTATATAACAGCTGTAGTTGTAGGTGATTGTGAAAGGTATCCTATGTATATAACAGCTTTAGTTGGAGGTGATTGCGGAAGGTATCCTATGTATATAACAGCTGTAGTTATAGATGATTGCGGAAGGTATCCTATGTATATAACAGCTTTAGTTGGAGGTGATTGTGAAAGGTATCCTATGTATATAACAGCTGTAGTTGTAGGTGATTGTGAAAGGTATCCTATGTATATAACAGCTGTAGTTGTAGGTGATTGTGAAAGGTATCCTATGTATATAACAGCTGTAGTTGTAGGTGATTGTGAAAGGTATCCTATGTATATAACAGCTGTAGTTGTAGGTGATTGTGAAAGGTATCCTATGTATATAACAGCTGTAGTTGTAGGTGATTATGGAAGGTATCCTATGTATATAACAGCTGTAGTTATAGGTGATTGTGGAAGGTATCCTATGTATATAACAGCTGTAGTTATAGGTGATTGTGAAAGGTATCCTATGTATATAACAGCTGTAGTTGTAGGTGATTGTGAAAGGTATCCTATGTATATAACAGCTTTAGTTGGAGGTGATTGCGGAAGGTATCCTATGAATATAACAGCTTTAGTTGGAGGTGATTGCGGAAGGTATCCTATGTATATAACAGCTGTAGTTATAGATGATTGCGGAAGGTATCCTATGTATATAACAGCTTTAGTTGGAGGTGATTGTGAAAGGTATCCTATGTATATAACAGCTGTAGTTGTAGGTGATTGTGAAAGGTATCCTATGTATATAACAGCTGTAGTTGTAGGTGATTGTGAAAGGTATCCTATGTATATAACAGCTGTAGTTGTAGGTGATTATGGAAGGTATCCTATGTATATAACAGCTGTAGTTATAGGTGATTGTGGAAGGTATCCTATGTATATAACAGCTGTAGTTGTAGTTGATTGTGAAAGGTATCCTATGTATATAACAGCTGTAGTTGTAGGTGATTGTGAAAGGTATCCTATGTATATAACAGCTTTAGTTGGAGGTGATTGCGGAAGGTATCCTATGTATATAACAGCTGTAGTTGGAGGTGATTGCGGAAGGTATCCTATGTATATAACAGCTGTAGTTGTAGGTGATTGTGAAAGGTATCCTATGTATATAACTGCTGTAGTTGTAGGTGATTGTGAAAGGTATCCTATGTATATAACAGCTTTAGTTGGATGTGATTGCGGAAGGTATCCTATGTATATAACAGCTGTAGTTATAGGTGATTGTGAAAGGTATCCTATGTATATAACAGCTGTAGTTATAGGTGATTGTGAAAGGTATCCTATGTATATAACAGCTGTAGTTGTAGGTGATTGTGAAAGGTATCCTATGTATATAACAGCTGTAGTTGTAGGTGATTGTGGAAGGTATCCTATGTATATAACAGCTGTAGTTGTAGGTGATTGTGGAAGGTATCCTATGTATATAACAGCTGTAGTTATAGGTGATTGTGAAAGGTATCCTATGTATATAACAGCTGTAGTTATAGGTGATTGTGAAAGGTATCCTATGTATATAACAGCTGTAGTTTTAGCCGATTGTGACAGGTATCCTATGTATATAACAGCTGTAGTTTTAGGTGATTGTGAAAGGTATCCTATGTATATAACAGCTGTAGTTGTAGGTGATTGTAAAAGGTATCCTATGTATATAACAGCTGTAGTTGTAGGTGATTGTGGAAGGTATCCTATGTATATAACAGCTGTAGTTGTAGGTGATTGTGGAAGGTATCCTATGTATATAACAGCTGTAGTTGTAGGTGATTGTGGAAGGTATCCTATGTATATAACAGCTGTAGTTGTAGGTGATTGTGGAAGGTATCCTATGTATATAACAGCTGTAGTTGTAGGTGATTGTGGAAGGTATCCTATGTATATAACAGCTGTAGTTGTAGGTGATTGTAGAAGGTATCCTATGTAAATAACAGCTGTAGTTGGAGGTGATTGTGGAAGGTATCCTATGTATATAACAGCTGTAGTTATAGGTGATTGTGAAAGGTATCCTATGTATATAACAGCTGTAGTTATAGGTGATTGTGGAAGGTATCCTATGTATATAACAGCTGTAGTTGTAGGTGATTGTGGAAGGTATCCTATGTATATAACAGCTGTAGTTGGAGGTGATTGTGGAAGGTATCCTATGTATATAACAGCTGTAGTTGTAGATGATTGTGGAAGGTATCCTATATATATAACAGCTGTAGTTGTAGGTGATTGTGGAAGGTATCCTATGTATATAACAGCTGTAGTTGTAGGTGATTGCGGAAGGTATCCTATGTATATAACAGCTGTAGTTGTAGGTGATTGTAGAAGGTATCCTATGTATATAACAGCTGTAGTTGTAGGCGATTGTGGAAGGTATCCTATGTATATAACAGCTGTAGTTGTATGCGATTGTGAAAGGTATCCTATGTATATAACAGCTGTAGTTGTAGGTGATTGTGAAAGTTATCCGGTATCCTATGTATATAACAGCTGTAGTTGTAGGTGATTATGGAAGGTATCCTATGTATATAACAGCTGTAGTTATAGGTGATTGTGGAAGGTATCCTATGTATATAACAGCTGTAGTTATAGGTGATTGTGAAAGGTATCCTATGTATATAACAGCTGTAGTTGTAGGTGATTGTGAAAGGTATCCTATGTTTATAACAGCTTTAGTTGGAGGTGATTGCGGAAGGTATCCTATGTATATAACAGCTGTAGTTATAGGTGATTGTGAAAGGTATCCTATGTATATAACAGCTGTAGTTGTAGGTGATTGTGAAAGGTATCCTATGTATATAACAGCTGTAGTTGTAGGTGATTGTGAAAGGTATCCTATGTATATAATGTAGTTATAGATGATTGCGGAAGGTATCCTATGTATATAACAGCTTTAGTTGGAGGTGATTGTGAAAGGTATCCTATGTATATAACAGCTGTAGTTGTAGGTGATTGTGAAAGGTATCCTATGTATATAACAGCTGTAGTTGTAGGTGATTGTGAAAGGTATCCTATGTATATAACAGCTGTAGTTGTAGGTGATTGTGAAAGGTATCCTATGTATATAACAGCTGTAGTTGTAGGTGATTGTGAAAGGTATCCTATGTATATAACAGCTGTAGTTGTAGGTGATTATGGAAGGTATCCTATGTATATAACAGCTGTAGTTATAGGTGATTGTGGAAGGTATCCTATGTATATAACAGCTGTAGTTATAGGTGATTGTGAAAGGTATCCTATGTATATAACAGCTGTAGTTGTAGGTGATTGTGAAAGGTATCCTATGTATATAACAGCTTTAGTTGGAGGTGATTGCGGAAGGTATCCTATGTATATAACAGCTTTAGTTGGAGGTGATTGCGGAAGGTATCCTATGTATATAACAGCTGTAGTTGTAGGTGATTGTGAAAGGTATCCTATGAATATAACAGCTTTAGTTGGAGGTGATTGCGGAAGGTATCCTATGTATATAACAGCTGTAGTTATAGATGATTGCGGAAGGTATCCTATGTATATAACAGCTTTAGTTGGAGGTGATTGTGAAAGGTATCCTATGTATATAACAGCTGTAGTTGTAGGTGATTGTGAAAGGTATCCTATGTATATAACAGGTGTAGTTGTAGGTGATTGTGAAAGGTATCCTATGTATATAACAGCTGTAGTTGTAGGTGATTATGGAAGGTATCCTATGTATATAACAGCTGTAGTTATAGGTGATTGTGGAAGGTATCCTATGTATATAACAGCTGTAGTTGTAGGTGATTGTGAAAGGTATCCTATGTATATAACAGCTGTAGTTGTAGGTGATTGTGAAAGGTATCCTATGTATATAACAGCTTTAGTTGGAGGTGATTGCGGAAGGTATCCTATGTATATAACAGCTGTAGTTGGAGGTGATTGTGGAAGGTATCCTATGTATATAACAGCTGTAGTTGTAGGTGATTGTGAAAGGTATCCTATGTATATAACTGCTGTAGTTGTAGGTGATTGTGAAAGGTATCCTATGTATATAACAGCTTTAGTTGGATGTGATTGCGGAAGGTATCCTATGTATATAACAGCTGTAGTTATAGGTGATTGTGAAAGGTATCCTATGTATATAACAGCTGTAGTTATAGGTGATTGTGAAAGGTTTCCTATGTATATAACAGCTGTAGTTGTAGGTGATTGTGAAAGGTATCCTATGTATATAACAGCTGTAGTTGTAGGTGATTGTGGAAGGTATCCTATGTATATAACAGCTGTAGTTGTAGGTGATTGTGGAAGGTATCCTATGTATATAACAGCTGTAGTTATAGGTGATTGTGAAAGGTATCCTATGTATATAACAGCTGTAGTTATAGGTGATTGTGAAAGGTATCCTATGTATATAACAGCTGTAGTTTTAGGTGATTGTGACAGGTATCCTATGTATATAACAGCTGTAGTTTTAGGTGATTGTGAAAGGTATCCTATGTATATAACAGCTGTAGTTGTAGGTGATTGTAAAAGGTATCTTATGTATATAACAGCTGTAGTTGTAGGTGATTGTGGAAGGTATCCTATGTATATAACAGCTGTAGTTGTAGGTGATTGTGGAAGGTATCCTATGTATATAACAGCTGTAGTTGTAGGTGATTGTGGAAGGTATCCTATGTATATAACAGCTGTAGTTGTAGGTGATTGTGGAAGGTATCCTATGTATATAACAGCTGTAGTTGTAGGTGATTGTAGAAGGTATCCTATGTAAATAACAGCTGTAGTTGGAGGTGATTGTGGAAGGTATCCTATGTATATAACAGCTGTAGTTATAGGTGATTGTGAAAGGTATCCTATGTATATAACAGCTGTAGTTATAGGTGATTGTGGAAGGTATCCTATGTATATAACAGCTGTAGTTGTAGGTGATTGTGGAAGGTATCCTATGTATATAACAGCTGTAGTTGGAGGTGATTGTGGAAGGTATCCTATGTATATAACAGCTGTAGTTGTAGATGATTGTGGAAGGTATCCTATATATATAACAGCTGTAGTTGTAGGTGATTGTGGAAGGTATCCTATGTATATAACAGCTGTAGTTGTAGGTGATTGCGGAAGGTATCCTATGTATATAACAGCTGTAGTTGTAGGTGATTGTAGAAGGTATCCTATGTATATAACAGCTGTAGTTGTAGGCGATTGTGGAAGGTATCCTATGTATATAACAGCTGTAGTTGTAGGCGATTGTGAAAGGTATTCTATGTATATAACAGCTGTAGTTGTAGGTGATTGTGGAAGATATCCTATGTATATAACAGCTGTAGTTGTAGGTGATTGTGAAAGGTATCCTATGTATATAACAGCTGTAGTTGTAGATGATTGTGGAAGGTATCCTATGTATATAACAGCTGTAGTTGTAGGTGATTGCGGAAGGTATCCTATGTATATAACAGCTGTAGTTGTAGGTGATTGCGGAAGGTATCCTATGTATATAACAGCTGTAGTTGTAGGTGATTGCGGAAGGTATCCTATGTATATAACAGCTGTAGTTATAGGTGATTGTGGAAGGTATCCTATGTATATAACAGCTGTAGTTATAGGTGATTGCGGAAGGTATCCTATGTATATAACAGCTGTAATTGGAGGTGATTGCGGAAGGTATCCTATGTATATAACAGCTGTAGTTGTAGGTGATTGCGGAAGGTATCCTATGTATATAACAGCTGTAGTTATAGGTGATTGCGGAAGGTATCCTATGTATATAACAGCTGTAGTTGTAGGTGATTGTGGAAGGTATCTTATGTATATAACAGCTGTAGTTATAGGTGATTGTGAAAGGTATCCTATGTATATAACAGCTGTAGTTGTAGGTGATTGTGAACGGTATCCTATGTATATACCAGCTGTAGTTGTAGGTGATTGTGGAAGGTATCCTATGTATATAACAGCTGTAGTTGTAGGTGATTGTGAAAGGTATCCTATGTATATAACAGCTGTAGTTGTAGGTGATTGTGGAAGGTATCCTATGTATATAACAGCTGTAGTTGGAGGTGATTGCGGAAGGTATCCTATGTATAGAACAGCTGTAGTTGGAGGTGATTGTGAAAGGTATCCTATGTATATAACAGCTGTAGTTGGAGGTGATTGTGAAAGGTATCCTATGTATATAACAGCTGTAGTTATAGATGATTGCGGAAGGTATCCTATGTATATAACAGCTGTAGTTGGAGGTGATTGTGAAAGGTATCCTATGTATATAACAGCTGTAGTTATAGATGATTGCGGAAGGTATCCTATGTATATAACAGCTGTAGTTGTAGGTGATTGTGGAAGGTATCCTATGTATATAACAGCTGTAGTTGTAGGTGATTGTGGAAGGTATCCTATGTATATAACAGCTGTAGTTGGAGGTGATTGTGGAAGGTATCCTATGTATATAACAGCTGTAGTTATAGATGATTGCGGAAGGTATCCTATGTATATAACAGCTGTAGTTGTAGGTGATTGTGGAAGGTATCCTATGTATATAACAGCTGTAGTTGTAGGTGATTGTGGAAGGTATCCTATGTATATAACAGCTGTAGTTGGAGGTGATTGTGGAAGGTATCCTTTGTATATAACAGCTGTATTTGTAGGTGATTGTGGAAGGTATCCTATGTATATAACAGCTGTAGTTGGAGGTGATTGCGGAAGGTATCCTATGTATATAACAGCGCACAAAAAGATCATAAAGTATTGGATTACAATATTAAACATGCCAGATGATAGATATGTACATGCCAGATGATAGATATGTACATGCCAGATGATAGATATGTACATGCCAGATGATAGATATGTAAAACAAATGTTATAATATGCTTATAAACTTAGATAGTTATGGTTATAACAAATGGGTTACAAAGCTGAAAATGAATCTATATTCAAACGGTTTTGGATATATACTGAAAGGAAAAAGAAACGCAGGGTGCGAATTTCCGCTATATATTGTATGTTTAATATGCTACTGATAATCGAATGGTACAGGGCGACATTAGGCCTGTCCTTTTAGAAAGAAGGTTTAAACAGCACTGAACACACCAATGGTTACCCCTTTAAAGTTTCATTATCGTCAGAATGCGCATTTGGCTCAAGCAGGAGAGCAAACTTAGGCTTTAAATGTTGCAATCACTTAACATTAAATACAGTACTGAACTGGCTCAATTTTTCAAAGAGGAACTTCAGCATTTATGAATTTCTTGTTACAACGTGTACTACGTGTACTGTGATTAAAACGTCTACAACATCACAGTTGTGTCCTTTCTCTAACTAACTGCACTTTTTTTTTTACAAAACATCTTGGGATTTCCTTGGAATATATATGGAATTAAGTGTGCAGTATATGCAATATATAGCGGAAATACGCACCCTGCGTTTCTTTTTCCTTTCAGTATATTTGTGAGAGACAAAAGTGTGGAAAATGAACAGTCGTTTATAAGCCGAAATGAAACAAGACTAAAAGATCAATACTTAGGCCAAACAAAAAAATACCTGTGTTTCTGGTGGCCCGACCGACCCTATTTTTAAGGGGCCGACCATAAAACTTTTTATGAAAAAAACACACAAAAACAACAAAAAAACAGACATTTATTTGTTCTGAACAATGATTTATTACAACATATCGAGGTAAACGGACGTCACAGAGCAACTTTCAGCTGTATCATCAACTTGTATGGGGTTTATGAGATAAATACATGTAGAATCTCACAATATCTTGCTCCAAAAATTAGAGCTGCGTATGTGTCTTTACGTACATCATCATATTGTTTATTTATTGATAAAGGAAGGCATATGAAATTGCCTAGAGAGCAGCGTGTTGGTATATATTGTAAAGATGATATTGAAACCGATACCATTTTCTTTTGCGATGTTCATCGTATAATGACTTTAGAGTATTGTATTTGCAAAGGAAATATTATGAACAACCTAATATACACAAACTTTATTTACTTCTGTCTTCGACAAAAAGAAATGTCATTATTAATTTAGCGATGTTTATATATTATGCATTTGAGAAAAGAAAACCTGTTTTTGATGTCCGTTAACCAAATCATGTGTTATATTGATTATGTATTATATGTTTATATGTGTATGGGCCGGTGGCCATTATCACTAATAAAGAATTGAATTGACTGTCGTTTAAAGGCTCATACACACATCATATGTTAGATAGAGCCTCAAGAGAGAGAGAGAGAGAGAGAGAGAGAGAGAGAGAGAGAGAGAGAGAGAGAGACAGACAGACAGACAGAGCGAGAGAGAGAGAGAGAGAGAGAGAGAGAGAGAGAGAGAGAGAGAGACAGGCAGGCATGCAGACAGAGAGAGAGAGAGAGAGAGAGAGAGAGAGAGAGAGAGAGAGAGAGAGAGAGAGAGAGAGAGAGTTTATTCATGAAGACATTCAATAGTCACTTAATCAAATCACAAAGAGCCTGATATACAAATATAGCGCATCCCTTTCGGTTTCTTAATGTTGAAGATTTCCCTTTGTAGCCGCTAAGCTATACATAGGACAGCATACTGAATGTATGTGGTCGTACACGAGTCTTAGACTTATCTAGCTGTATTTTACTAGGTATTTTAGTGGGCAGACCTGTAAGGTAGGACATTCCATCTAAGATAGGTCCATGAAAAGTAAAAAAAATAATTAAAAAAATATGTGTCGTATATATTATGTATTATCTCTTCATGACTAATTCATTGTAGCCTAGTTTATCTGTTGCGATCTTATTTCGGGAGTATTTTCGGGTACACTCGGATAGACACAGGAACTATACCGCGGCTATATATAGAAGCGCTAGTAAACAGTTAAGACCGGACATTGTGTGATCGTCTAGGTACTATAACAGGTGAAGTTTTATTAACTTATTTACTTTAAGTGTTATAGCTCTATATTGTGTCCTATGTGTATGTCATTCTTTCTTCATACCGAAAATATGAAATATCTGAACTGTTTAAATGTACAACAGGTCTTAAAGTTTTGTCTATCATTTTACTTCCTTTTATACTTTACGTTATTGGTAAACACAATAACCACCCATACACATTTATTTGTTGTAATGCAGTATAATATATTCAACAACCTTCCTCTAACAACTGAGCACCTACTGACCAGCTCTCTAGGAAGATACTTAAATAAAAAATATAAATATTTAAATCCTTTTTTTTTTTAAGTTTTACGTAATGCTAAATATACGGTCGATAACTTATTTAAACCTACTTTCGTTTTCAATTTCTCTGAAGTACCTCATTTTTAGCACATGATAAGCCATATGTGTGGGTCGATATCTGTTGGTGGTAGAGGCAGCCATCCTCCGGCCATAATTTAAAGTAAATTTGTTTGCCCGAACGCGACCGGTCAAAAACAATCGGCCCTACTCCAAACTTTTTTTAAAGTAAAATTATCACTTTCTTTTAGTTCGTATCCTGTCGAATTTCACAAAAGAATCTGAAAATCTAAGGTCGAGTTTGGGAAAAGCTAAGATATGTTTAAGTGTGGCCCCATTTTTCACGGTTAGAACCAGTACTGTATACCTCCCACCATCCGTAAGAATCGACACTCTGTTGTTTGTTTGTATTGTATTTTACGTCATTTTCAATACATGTAAGGTTATATATGACGGTCGATTTTTTGTGGTGGAGGCAGACTACCCACTTTTCCTGGGTAGAACCATTCCTGTACACCTACCGCCATACGTAAGAAACGACACTTCCTCACTTACAAGTCGAGTTCCTAGTGGGATTCGAACCCGCAACGCAGGGAGGCGAAGATTTACAACGCAACGTCGTTAACCAGTCGACACTCTGAAATAGAATTATGCGACATGACGATTGGTATTGTTATTAGAACAGACCTAACGTTATTATTTAGGTAACCACTCAATCAGCAACCTCCGTATCAATGGTGGTGTCAAACTGCTGGGTTTACGTTCTGTTCGCCATTTTGATATTTTGCTCTGGTCATGTGACACATTGCCATGTGATTGCTGACAAACAGCTCAAGAACTAACACGTGACGAGTGATGATGCCAAGTCAAGCATATTAAAATATTTTCAGCTTTGGGAAATTCACAAAATATAGCGGTTTGCTGGAGAAAAAAATATCGAAATTATATATTATTTGAGCTTATTAGCAAACAATACTGATGTTTATACATAACGGCAACTGTCTTCAATAGAAATCCTATGGAAGGTCAAACGTGTCTTTGTGTTCCTTCGGGTGCTTATGGTTGTCTTCCTAAAGTTTACCTCAGCCTTGCTTTTTTGGCGTTTTCTTGTTATTTGTCCAAGCATATTAAGACATATAACTATCCACATATTCTTTATACATATATAAACAAAGGTAAATAACTGAGACAAGAACGTTTCTAACTGGCGCTGGTGAATCTGTTGTTTGTTGGCGCTGGTGAATCTGTTGTTTGTTGGCGCTGGTGAATCTGTTGTTTGTTGGCGCTGGTGAATCTGTTGTTTGTTGGCGCTGGTGAATCTGTTGTTTGTTGCTATTTAAACTCATTGGACTTATCATTCCACACAAGTTCTTTTTCCACATATTTGTCCACGTTGATCTTAGTTGCGTTGTGTATACCTCCAGTGTGGTGATCCGCACTGTTTCAAGTATCTATCCCGCCAATACTACCTCCAGTGCGGTGATCCGCACTGTTTCAAGTATCTATCCAGCCAACAACAGCAACATTTTACAACATATGTACATCGTTTATTAAACCTACTGACGACGAGGTATATATATATATAACTTACATAATTTCAGAATCCAAACTCTATAGACACAATATAAACAGCCAGGTCAAACCCCAACATTGGAGTGTCGTGTAAGAGTTACCAACTAATAATTCATTTTACGCATTTCAATCACGGATATTTTAGGAACATTTTATTATATGACCTGAACACCTGGATAGAGTTTTTGATAAACCGTTTTGTAGGATTGTATCCCACCAGACGGCGCTTCGTCAGTGCGAAGATAGTCACGTGACCGGTGATACAATGGTTTTGTAGTGTATTTATGCCGTTATTTGGCGGGTTAACTTCTGTAGCACTACAACCACAGGAAATGGTATCTTTTAATATTTGCCTTCTGCTATTATAATGATCTATAAGGACCGTAGCAATGAAAGGTTAGTGTTGTTATTCTGCAGTCAATCAAACGTGCAAGCACACTATAAACCATCATGTGCAGAAACGAATTTCCTATCCAACAGTACCTTTCTGCCTACGATCCCTTGTAAATTCACTGAGATATCCGAGTTCAAAGTCACCAAAGTGCAATTTCAATTTGCTCGTCGTTCGGCCCCTTAAATCAGTTCAAAATGGCGGTTTCATTTGTAAAGTCTGCTAGTGCCGATAACAACAAAGTATACGTTTGATTGATCGCAGAATAACGACACTAGCATTTCACTATTACGGTCCTTATAGACAATTATAATAACAGGAGGCAAATATTAAAAGATACCATTTCCTGTAACTACAACAAGGAAGTTGGTCTTCAATACATTACTGTATAACCTTCATAACATTGGCGGCAATTACTCATTACATCAATTCATGTGTGAAGCATATAGGACGCGTACCCAGGGTTCAGAGTATTTACTAAAACTTGGATTGGTTTAACATATTGTATTACATTTCTACAAGGTGTCCAAGTGCTTATGCTATTATGTATGGTATTTCTCAGTGCAATGTTATGGCTATAGTAAATATATTTTCAATACGGAGCAAAAATAACATATTGTATTACATTTCTACAAGGTGTCCAAGTGCTTATGCTATTATGTATGGTATTTCTCAGTGCAATGTTATGGCTATAGTAAATATATTTTCAATACGGAGCAAAAATAACGTTTACAAATACATTGCTGGGTTGCTATGCACTAGCTAAAACACAGGTGGGCCCCGTTTTATGAAACAACTTACGACCATTTTGATCGTAAATCAATTTCTTAAACGCTTCACTATAAATTACACTTTTCAAATAAACGTGATTTCATTTCATTTTCTTATACATGTGATATTTCTGCACTACGCGCACACATAATTGTCTACATTGAATTCGTAGGTGGAAAAAAAGGAACGATTTTAAAATGTGAGACTTATCGTAAGATGTTTAATGATAGAAAAGCAATTTTCTGTTCAGTGTCACTCAATTCTGTATTTCCTACAACAGCCCGGTTATTTTCAGAAATCGACTATTTTGATCCTTATGATTGGAAATGCTATTTCGCAAATCAAATAACAAGAGTTGTCAGAAGACAATAGAGCTCGCCAACTGAGAAGTGTTCGGCATCTTTGTCTTTCCACGGTCACAGCCTAAATGATTCAAGCACAAACACGTTGTTACATACGTTTCTTATACGGACATGAGGCATACAAAGAGATCATAAAATGATGACATACCGGGAAACTTACTTAAAGAAACTATCCCGCCATATAACGGCAATATTACTCCCGCCATATAACGGCAATATTACACCACAAAACCGTTTATCAAAACTCTATCCAGGTTTTCAGGTCATATAATAATGTATATGTACCGATTAAAAGTATTGGATTTTACGAGTTCTTAAAATGCCTGTAACTGAATATTCGTTAACTGAACTATGAGTTGGTAACTCTTAATTCAACGATCCAGTGTTGTGGTTGGGCCTGGCTGATTAAGGACACACTTGGTCATTGAGAAAACATGGGAAGCTTGAATATTTACAGCCAGCACGCTTCATGGCTGATCAACTCAGGTATATAAATTGAGGCCCGCTCTTAGTTTTTTATTTGTATAGCACTGCTATATTGAGGGTAACAATAGCTTAACAACACTTTGTAATTTACTTTAATGAACAAATATATGTTCATAATTTAACTTTTCAATACAAAATTTATCTGGTATTTCTTAATTGTTTTTAGACCAAATATCAGAGCACAACACAATAAATATACAACATTCTTTAATGTGTTATTATGTATACTGGTCACAAATGCTTTATTGGGTGAGCCTCATAATCTGAAGAAAAATTGAATATTACACTTTGCTCATGAAATTGTATGGCTAACAGTAATTTACAGTTTCCTATAGAAATTTTCTCCCCCCGCCCCCCACACACCCACACAAATACAATAGGCTCGACATATGTCCTTAAAGCCGTTTATATTGTGTCTATAGAGTTTGGATTCACAACATATATACCTCGTCGTAAGTGTCATGGTTCATACATATCTGACAGGTAGATTGATGTTGCTCTGGCCGGCCGGTTATCTTAGTCGGTAGAGCATCGGAACGGTAGTCTAGTCGAAGGTCCAGGGTTCGATCCCCGGTCTGGCTGCACATTTTTCTAAGCCTGTGACATTTGTCGATCTCGGCAGGGACCGTGACTGAGTAAACTCCGAGAAACATGCAAGTAATTCTCTGTACCCAATCTGTAGGGGAGTATGTCAAGATTCATAGATATCTGACATGTAGATTGATGTTGGCTGCTCTGTCCGGCCGGTTAGCTCAGTCGGTACGTTCGAAATAATCTCGTTCTCATGTACTCACACACCTGACGCTTTCCTGTTAAACGTTGTCGATTTGTGTCAGGCAGCTGTCGGCGTGTTTAAGTTTTTAAATACGGAAAAACACCGCTCGTGATATTTTAATAAATATTTAAGAAAAATATGGCATGAAACACAAAAATCCCTAAATCGACGAGATAATCTTCTCTTTGGTGAGTTGTATGCATGCACGTGGGTTTTTTTAAGGTTTAGTCTATTGAAATACGATGGTTAAAAAAAACTCTCTTGATTTGGTCGACCCTGATATTTACCTATTCTATAAAGGATGGCATCATAGCTCTATGGTAGGTACACACCATACGAGCTACGAGAATAGAACCACCAAAGAGTTAGTGATTGATAAGGAAAAATAGTTAGTGATTGATAAGGAAAAATAGTTAGTGATTGATAAGGAAAATAACTCGGCATTTTTATCGGTGTTACGTAGTACTTAGACTAACACTAGAAGTGTATGCAAATATCATAAATGCACCTCTGCGTGACTGGAATGTACACTAGATAGTAATCATGATATCTCTTTATTCAAATGTTTATGGGTTTCATGTTAGATTAAGATTTCGTGACTAAAGCGTATTTTAAACCTAGAGCATGATATTGTCTGTGACACTGACATATATACTCAGTTGCAAAAGAAACTAGACACTGAGTTTTGTTTAGATTTAATCGTGTAAAGTTTTTTTAGAATTAAATTAACAAATTACAAAATGAATGTGCCATGTTTGGTATCAACGTTTTTATCATACCATTGCCAATATCATGTTGTCATTTGTTTTTCAATAGGTCGAATCATTAAGGGACTGTCACTTGATAAATAGGATAGAGTGTAAAGTAACATTTTCAAAGTCTCCAGTTTCTGTTGCAACTGGGTATATTTATATACGCATGTGGTCACGTGAGAATTGTCATTGTGTTTGTATACCAAACGTTTGATAAACAAATAGAACCAACATTATACTGTATGTTAAATTTGTATGCCCAAACTATGACCTTGAACCCAGAATTTTACAATACTTGAAACCTTGAGCTTTTATATATTCGCAAGGTCAAGTGACTATTGTCATGAAGAGTATATATTGAAAGAAGACATGAACAAGCTATACTCGATGTTGTTGTGTGACGCTGGACGACGACGGACAACTTATTCCCGACAACGGACAAAGCATGGCGACACAATAAATGAGAACTATTTGTTATATATGTATTTCTATCATAGCCCATCTTTTATGAACAACAAAAAACAACAACATTAATAATAATAATAATAATAATAATAATAATAATAAAAACAACAACAATAATAATAATAATAATAATAATAATAATAATAATAATAATAATAATAATAAATAAATACATAAAAAAATAATCAATTCGTTATCAATGACTCACGCCATACTGTATGCATACCTTGCCCTATATAAATATTCAGGAAGTTTCGGCCTACATAGAGGTGTTTTGGAAAAACCCTTAAACGCTTATCAACACACACTAAATGTAAGGATTTGTCAATATCGATTATTACAGGTGTTATAAGACTAATCGCTAGATATAACCTGGATACAGTATCTTGTCGTATGAGCAATTGAATGTGATACGTATTTCAATATAGGATTTTTCTTATACACGAGTACTAAAGGAAAGTAGAAACGCCACTCGAGAATTTCTGCTGCACATATTGTATGTACAGTATCCTGCTGTTAATCGTGGCTATATTAAACATTTTCTATCGAAAAAAAAGGTCTAAACCAACACATAACACAACAAAATATTATACAAAGTCTCTTTTTGATAGAATACGCGTTTGGTCGAAGCAGGTGAGCAAACTTTGGATAACATTCTGCAACGCTTTACTTTGAATACAGCACTGAAATGGCCCAACCTTCAACGTGTTACAAAGTCACCCATGCATGTATTGCTATATATTGGACAATTCACATATACAATGTCACCCGTGTACATATTGTTACATATTGTACAATTCCCACATACAATGTCACCCGTGTACATATTGTTACATATTGTACAATTCACTTATACAATGTCACTCATGTAGATATTGTTACATACTGTACAATTCCTTTATACAATGTAACCCGTGTACATATTGTTACATATTGTACAATTCACACATACAATATCACCCGTGTACATATTGTTACATATTGTACAATTCACATTTACAATGTCACTCATGTACATATTGTTACATATTGTACAATTCACATATACAATGTCGCTCATGTACATATTGTTACATATTGTACAATTCACATATACAATGTCACTCGTGCATGTATTGTTACATATTGTACAATTCACATATAAAATGTCACTCATGTACATCTTCTTACATATTGGACAATTCACATATAAAATGTCACCCGTGTATGTATTGTCACATATTGTACAATTCACACATACAATATCACCCGTGTACATATTGTTTGATATTTTACAATTCACATATACAATGTCACCCGTGTATGTATTGTTACATATTGTACAATTCACATACACAATGTCACCCGTGCATGTTTTTTTACATATTGTAAAATTCACATATACAATGTCACCCGTGTACATATTGTACAATTCACATATACAATATCACTCATGTACATATTGTTACATATTGTACAATTCACATATACAATGTCACCCGTGTACATATTGTTACATATTGTACAATTCACAATTACAGTGTCACCCATGCATGTATTGCTATATATTGGACAATTGACATTTACAATGTCACCCGTGTACATATTGTTACATATTGTACAATTCACATACAACAATGTCACTAATGTACATATTGTTATATATTGTAAAATTCACATATACAATGTCACCCGTGTACATATTATTACATATTGTACAATTCACATATACAATGTCACTAATGTACATATTGTTACATATTGTAAAATTCACATATACAATGTCACCCGTGTACATATTGTTACATATTGTACAATTCCCACATACAATGTCACCCGTGTACATATTGTTACATATTGTACAATTCACTTATACAATGTCACTCATGTAGATATTGTTACATACTGTACAATTCCTATATACAATGTAACCTGTGTACATATTGTTACATATTGTACAATTCACACATACAATATCACCCGTGTACATATTGTTACATATTGTACAATTCACATATACAATGTCACTCATGTACATATTGTTACATATTGTACAATTCACATATACAATGTCGCTCATGTACATATTGTTACATATTGTACAATTCACATATACAATGTCACTCATGCATGTATTGTTACATATTGTACAATTCACATATAAAATGTCACTCATGTACATCTTCTTACATATTGGACAATTCACATATAAAATGTCACCCGTGTATGTATTGTCACATATTGTACAATTCACACATACAATATCACCCGTGTACATATTGTTAGATATTTTACAATTCACATATACAATGTCACCCGTGTATGTATTGTTACATATTGTACAATTCACATACACAATGTCACCCGTGCATGTTTTTTTACATATTGTAAAATTCACAAATCTAATGTCACCCGTGTACATATTGTACAATTCACATATACAATATCACTCATGTACATATTGTTACATATTGTACAATTCACATATACAATGTCACCCGTGTACATATTGTTACATATTGTACAATTCACAATTACAGTGTCACCCATGCATGTATTGCTATATATTGGACAATTGACATTTACAATGTCACCCGTGTACATATTGTTACATATTGTACAATTCACATACACAATGTCACTAATGTACATATTGTTATATACTGTAAAATTCACATATACAATGTCACCCGTGTACATATTGTTACATATTGTACAATTCACATATACAATGTCACTAATGTACATATTGTTACATATTGTAAAATTCACATATACAATGTCATCCGTGTACATATTGTTACATATTGTACAATTCACATACACAATGTCACTAATGTACATATTGTTACATATTGTAAAATTCACATATACAATGTCACCCGTGTACATATTGTTACATATTGTACAATTACATATACAATGTCACTAATGTACATATTGTTACATATTGTAAAATTCACATATACAATGTCACCCGTGTACATATTGTTACATATTGTACAATTCACATATACATTGTCACTCATGTACATATTGTTACATATTGTAAAATTCACAAATACAATGTCACTCATGTACATATTGTTACATATTGTACAATTCACATATACAATGTCACTCATGCATGTATTGTTACATATTGTTACATGTTGTTACATATTGTTACATATTGTTACATATTGTTACATATTGTTACATATTGTTACATATTGTACAATTCACATATACACTGTCACCCTTGTAAATATTGTTACATATTGTACAATTCACATATAAAATGTCACTCATGTACATCTTCTTACATATTGGACAATTCACATATAAAATGTCACCCGTGTATGTATTGTTACATATTGTACAATTCACACATACAATATCACCCGTGTACATATTGTTAGATATTTTACAATTCACATATACAATGTCACCCGTGTATGTATTGTTACATATTGTACAATTCACACATACAATATCACCCGTGTACCTATTGTTACATATTGTACAATTCACATACACAATGTCACCCGTGCATGTTTTTTTACATATTGTAAAATTCACATATACAATGTCACCCGTGTACATATTGTACAATTCACATATACAATATCACTCATGTACATATTGTTACATATTGTTACATATTGTTACATATTGTACAATTCACATATACAATGTCACCCGTTTACATATTGTTACATATTGTACAATTCACAATTACAGTGTCACCCATGCATGTATTGCTATATATTGGACAATTGACATTTACAATGTCACCCGTGTACATATTGTTACATATTGTACAATTCACATACACAATGTCACTAATGTACATATTGTTACATATTGTAAAATTCACATATACAATGTCACCCGTGTACATATTGTTACATATTGTACAATTCACATATACAATGTCACTCATGTACATATTGTTACATATTGTAAAATTCGCAAATACAATGTCACTCATGTACATATTGTTACATATTGTAAAATTCACATATACAATATCACTCATGTACATATTGTTACATATTGTACAATTCACATATACAATGTCACTCATGTACATATTGTTACATATTGTAAAATTCACATATACAATGTCACCCGTGTACATATTGTTACATATTGTACAATTCACATACACAATGTCACTAATGTACATATTGTTACATATTGTAAAATTCACATATACAATGTCACCCGTGTACATATTGTTACATATTGTACAATTCATATATACAATGTCACTCATGTACTGATTGTTACATATTGTAAAATTCACAAATACAATGTCACTCATGTACATATTGTTACATATTGTACAATTCACATATACAATATCACTCATGTACATATTGTTACATATTGTACAATTCTCATATACAATGTCACTCATGTACATATTGTTACATATAGTTACATATTGTTACATATTGTACAATTCACATATACACTGTCACCCTTGTAAATATTGTTACATATTGTACAATTCACATATACAGTGTCACCCATGCATGTATTGGTATATATTGAACAATTCACATTTACATTGTCACCCGTGTACATATTGTTACATATTATACAATTCACATATACAGTGTCACTCATGTACATATTGTTGCATATTGTACAAGTCACATATACAATGTCACTCATGTACATATTGTTGCATATTGTACAAGTCACATATACAATGTCACTCATGCATGTATTGTTAAATATTGTACAATTCACATATACAATGTCACTCATGTACATAATGTTACATATTGTACAATTCACAGATACAATGTCATTCATGTGCATATTGTTACATATTGGACAATTCACATATACAATGTCACTCATGTACATATTGTTACATATTGGACAATTCACATATACAATGTCACTCATGTACATATTGTTACATATTGTACAATTCATCTATACAATGTCACTCATGTACATATTGTTACATACTGTACAATTCACATATACAATGTCAACCGTGTATGTATTGTTACATATTGTACAATTCACATATACAATGTCACTCATGTACATATTGATACATATTGGACAATTCACATATACAATGTCACCCGTGTATGTATTGTTACATATTGTACAATTCACACGTACAATATCACCCGTGTACATATTGTTAAATATTGTACAATTCTCATACACAATGTCACCCGTGCATGTATTGCCACATAGTGTACGATTCACATATACAATATCACCCTTGTACATTTTGTTACATAGTGTACAATTCACATATACAATGTTCTCATGTACATATTGTTACATAGTGTACAATTCACATATACAATGTCACTCATGTACATATTGTTACATATTGTACAATTCACATATACAATGTCACCCATGTACATATTGTTAGATATTGGCAATTCACATATACAATGTCACTAATGTACATATTGGTACATATTGTGGAGTGCGTGGTCCAGTGGTAGAGCGTCGAACTCAGAATCGAAATGTCGTGGTTTCGATCCTCGCCGCGGCCACGTTATTTATCCTTGAGCAAGATAATTAATCCACATTGCTTAGTACTGGTTCTACCAAGGAAGCCATCGAGAGTGATTAATCTAAGTTGCAATAACTTGTTTCGCAATCGATGTAAAATAAATATGTTTAAACTAAACATATTGTACGATTTACATATACAATGTCACTCATGTACATATTGTTACATATTGCACAATTCACATATACAATGTCACTCATGTACATATTGTTACATATTGTACAATTCACATATACAATGTCACTCATGCATGTACATATTGTATAATTCACATATACAATGTCACTCATGTACAGATTGTTACATATTGCACAATTCACATATACAATTTCACTCATACATATTGTTACGTATTGGACAATTCCCATATACAGAGTTACCCTAGCATGTATTGTTACATATTGGACAATTCCCATATACAGAGTCACCCGTGCATGTAGTGTTACATATTGGACAATTCCCATATACAGAGTCACCCGTGCATGTATTGTACATATTGGACAATTCACACATACAATGTCACCCGTGCATGTATTGTTACATATTGGACAATTCCCATATACAGAATCACCCATGCATGTATTGTTACATATTGACCAATTCACACATACAATGTCACCCGTGCATTTATTGTTACATATTGGACAATTCCCATATACAGAGTTACCCGTGCATGTATTGTTACATATTGGACAATTCCCATATACAGAGTCACCCGTGCATGTAGTGTTACATATTGGACAATTCCCATATACAGAGTCACCCGTGCATGTATTGTACATATTGGACAATGCACACATACAATGTCACCCGTGCATGTATTGGTAGATATTGGACAATTCACATATACAATGTCACTCATGCATGTATTGTTACATACTAGACAATTCACATATACAATGTCACTCATGTACATATTGTTACATATTGTACAATTCACATATACAATGTCACCCGTGCATGTATTGTTACATATTGTACAATGTCACTCATGCATGTATTGCTATATATTTTACAATTCACATATACAATGTCACTCATGTACATATTGTCACATATTGTACAATTCACATATACAGTGTCACCCATGCATGTATTGCTACATATTGGACAATTCACATTTACACAAATGTCACCCGTGAACATATTGTTACATATACGTTGAATTGAATTGGGGTTTTAAGGCGCACCAAACATGAAAGGTTATATGGCGCCTAACCTGAATTAACATGCCAGTCTCATTCTCCATGTACATCGAGATAAAAGTTAGAGTACGGGCCTAGAACGTTTTCACCCTGAACTGCAGAGTTGCTGCAAGTTCTATTGTAGATACTCCATTTACGCTGGAGCCACGTTATTGTTTTTCTGCCACTGCTGTAGTGACATGAGCGAGATGACACCTGAAACAATGCAGTGGTCATGATGAAGACCTTTAATGAGCAGGAACAAAATATGATAAAATGAACACGAATTGGGGTATGGGGAGGGGGGGGGGGGGGGGTCTACCCTATGCCTTCCCTTTCAACGGGATCTGCAGTGGCCCTATTATTTGCCCCATAACCAAACGGGGTCCCGAGAAACACACGGGGCCATTACCATATACAATATACAATGTCACCTATATTCATATTGTTACATATTGTACAATTCACATATACAATGTCATCCGTGCATGTATTGTTACATATTGGACAATTCACATATACAATGTCGCCCGTGCATGTATCGTTACATATTGTACAATTCACATATACAATGTCGCCCGTGCATGTATTGTACATATTGGACAATTCACATATTCAATGTCGCCCGTGCATGTATCGTACATATTGGACAATTCACATATACAATGTCGACGTGCGTGTATTGTTATATATTGGACAATTCACATATACAATGTCACCCGTGCATGTATTGTTACATATTGGATAATTCACATATACAATGTCACCTATGCATGCATTGTTACATATTGGACAATTCACATATACAATGTCACCCATGCAGGTATTGTTACATATTGGACAATTCACATATACAATGTCACCTATGCAGGTATTATTACATATGGAAAATTCACATATACAATCTCACCCATGCATGTATCGTTACATGTTGGACAATTCACATATACAGAGTCACCCGTGCATGTGTTGTTACATATTGTACAATTCACATATCCAATGTCACCCGTGCATGTATTGTTACATATTGTACAATTCACATATACAATGTAACCCGTGCATGTATTGATACATATTGGACAATTCACATATACAATGTCACCCGTGCATGTATTGTTACATATTGGAAAATTCACATATACAATGTCACCGATGCATATATTGTTACATATTGGACAATTCACATATACAATGTAACCCATGCATATATTGTTACATATTGGACAATTCACATATGCATTGTCACCCGTGCATGTATTGTTACATATTGACCAATTCACACATACAATGTCACCCGTGCATTTATTGTTACATATTGGACAATTCCCATATACAATGTCGCCAGTGCATGTATTGTACATATTGGACAATTCACATATACAATGTCACTCATGCATGTATTGTTACATATTGGACAATTCCCATATACAATGTCGCCAGTGCATGTATTGTACATATTGGACAATTCACATATACAATGTCACCCATGCATGTAGTGTTACATATTGGCCAATTCACACATACAATGTCACCCGTGCATGTATTGTTACATATTGGACAATTCCCATATACAGAATCACCCGTGCATGTATTGTTACATATTAGACAATTCCCATATATAGAGTCACCCGTGCATGTAGTGTTATATATTGGACAATTCCCATATACAGAGTCACCCGTGCATGTATTGTTACATATTGGACAATTGAAAAATACAATGTCACCCATGCATGTATTGTTACATATTGTACAATTCACATATGCAATGTCGCTCGTGCATGTATTGTTGCATACTGGACAATTCACATATACAATGTAAGACATGCGTGTATTGTTACATATTGGACAATTTCCATATACAATGTCACCCGTGCATGTATTGTTGCATATTGTACAATTCACATATGCAATGTCGCTCGTGCATGTATTGTTGCATACTGGACAATTCACATATACAATGTAAGACATGCATGTATTGTTACATATTGGACAATTCACATATACAATGTCACCCGTGCATGTATTGTTACATACTGGACAATTCACATATACAATGTCACCCGTGCATGTATTGTTACATACTGGACAATTCACATATACAAAGTCACCTGTGCATTTATTGTGCATATTGGAAAATTTACATATACAGTGTCTCCCGTGCATGCATTGTTACATATTAGGCGCTTTCACGTATAAAATATCAGCCGTGCATATATTGAAATGTTACGGTCTCTGGGTGCGAAGCCAAAATAGTTTAGCTCTTGCACGCCGTTATGATGTGGGGATGTCATACACTAGGTTTGGTTGAATTAAATATTGTATATATGAATTGTCGTTTTAACATAATTTCTAAGATAAAATTTAAAAGGATGTAGTGTCCTGGTGAATTGTGATCCTGTGTTTTTAGACAGTCTGTTGCGTTTGTGGGAATGATTTTAATTATAAAAAAAGTAATCATCCATTAATTGCTTTGACGCGTACTGAAGCATTACGCATGCGCCTAGTTCTCTTCCAGCATTGCGCATGCGCCTAGTTCTCTTCCATCAGCATTATTAACAATGGCCGAATGAATAAACTTCATAACAAAGAGTGGGTATGTATAAAAAATATTGAACAAATACAAAATAATGATCAATACATGTTTGTATTTTGGAATATTTTCAGGTGAGCCTATAAGATGTCCTCATCCTGGTTTAGCAAGACACATGGTCATAATGTCAGTCTCGACAAGAATCACTCTGTGGCAACATGGAACATGAAAGATTCCGGTGGATGGGCCTACAGCGCATGCGCACTTGAGAAAGGACAAACCGTCGTTGCTGTGGTAGACGGAAGTGGTCACTGTGAACTCGGTTTAATTAAAACGAACCCAGGCTTAGCGAGTCGGATACCGTCATTTAGGCAGTTGAACGAGATTCGCTTCCACAGAAGAAAATGCTGTATTCCGATTCAACTAAACGAGAGTGGAACGGAGGTATGTCGTTAAACATGAAACTATAGAAACGCTTCTTCTGAAATACTTTAGTAATGATACAATACAAACTAGTCTGCTACTTTTCTCCTTGTTTATGTTTGCTGATTACAACACCAAAAGCCGTGCTGTTTACAAACTTCATACACACTCTGATTCATACTAGAAGAGTGTTCCACGGAACTCTTGTCTCGCCTGCCGTGTGCTTATTTCAACAAGTACAATGTAAATATATATTAGTAGTTTGAAGACACTTGGTGCAATATTTCATGAATTATGAAGCATTAAAGAGTTAAAGTTTATGAAAACGTGCATACATCTGCATTGGAAAATTGATAAGGAAGAACTGTATAAAGTTTCATGACCATAGGTCAATATTGTGCCAGGTTATCAGCTAGGTTAGTTTGCAGGTTAAGGTTTTATGAAAAGGGGGCATAACTCTGCCAAAATGAAAGTCAGAGTTATTGGTCGTGTGTAACAATATTCTGTTACGGGTAAAATATAACAAGAAAAGAAGTAAAACCAACAATAATTGTTTTTGTTTTTTATAATATAATCAACAAATTTATGTAAATACTACAATGAAAATATTCACTTACAGAAAATACATGAAATGGATCCAGTATTCCCTTAAAATCCGATATATGAATAAAATCCAATAATATTAGTAAGTGTCCCTTTAATCTGAATTGTCCATTTAATCAAAGTTGTCAAGTGTAGCTTTAATCCAATATCACTTCAAGTCTTTCCTGGTTTATTAATTCACAATTGTTCAAAAGTCCAAATAATCCAATAATCCAATGTCACTAGATGAGCACATTATGTTTTTATCCTCTCACAATATATTTTAATTCACATCATCCAATATTTTGTAAATCCTCAATTAAAATAATGAACCAGATATTCCACTTTGAATATTAATACTGAAACCCCGCAAGTTTGACTAAGGCCTGCTTTATATACCAGCATGGAACATTCTAGATTAAAGAATGTTTTATAACAATCTACACATTTCAGTATGTAAGCAATGATTAGGAAATTACTAGAAGTCTGGCCTAAAAATAATACAAAACATCCAGCTATTTATATATGTGCTATTAATAGAAACAACTTGACAGCCAGAATCAGTAAACATGTATACGTATATAGCATTATATACATGATGGTAACAATTCTGTGTGGCAAGGTGAATATGTGTGTGAAGATTGATGAACATAGATTAAATACCTCTTTAGTTGTGGCCAGTTATGAGCTTGGTTAGGCTGCAGGTTAAATAAAGTGTTATGCAATGGGGCCTGATTCCGTCAAAATGAATGTCAGAGGTATTGGTCATCAGTAATAATATTCGATTGAATTAAATTGACGTTTCATTAACATAGGTGAAATTCTTCTTAAGTTATGGCCAGTTATGAGCTTGGTTAGGCTGCAGGTTAAAGTTTTATGAAGGAGGCATAACTCCGTCAAAACGAAAGCCAGAGTTATTGGACATATGTAACAGCATTCCTTAGGTTAAGATGAAAATGTGTGTGAAGTTTCATGAACATATGTCGAATACTTTCAAGTTATGGCAAAGGTTAGGCTGCAGGATAAAGTGTGAAGACGACGACGACGGACGACGACAGACGACGGACATAGTGATCCCTAAGTGTCTGCCATGCTACGCAGGCGACACAAAAAGCATATTTTGTAAAAAATAAAAAGAGACATATTTAGAGTTAAGATTTAGTGTAAATGTCATTTGAGGCTCGGTTTGGTTTATACAATCTGCCTAAAACTGCTTTAACGTATAACCCTATTTGAAAAAATAAAATAATAAAATAAATTCAAGAGCGCCCCCTCTGTATTTTACATAGTGCCCTGGCGCTAATATTAGGTGCAATACGCATATGTTCGTATATATGATAGATATAAAACATCTACTGATCCTTTACGACATGTTTTATCGGTGAAAATACACGATGACATGAACTCTATTTGCAGGTTATCTCGTGCTATGAAGGAAGATCTTTCACATACAAAGTTGATAAACAAGTGTGGGTGGCGTTATACGTCAAGTTCGGAGACATTACCCTTCAACTCGTCCCTAACGGTGCGTTATTTTCCGTACTTCAAAAGTGGCCACGTCTTTCACCTATTCTCTGTACACACTTGTCTTCTGTTTTTCCCCCTCTTCAGGATCTCACTTTCGTCGTAATCTACACCAGTATGTATATATGTTATAACCATAATCTGCACCACTTTGTGCTTGCGTATTCTATATCATCTGCACATCTGAACACATTTGTACACATTTGTTCTTGGTAAACACATCATATGTACCACAGAACATTATTTTTCATTTGCATCATCAAGCATGCGTGTTTGTGATCATTTGTACCACTGAGAATGTGTTGTTTATCATCTGCACCACTGAACATGTGTTATTTATCATCTGTACCACTGAGCATGTGTTATTTATCATCTGTACCACTGAACATGTGTTATTTATCATCTGCACCACTGAACATGTATTATTTATCATCTGTACCACTGAACATGTATTATTTATCATCTGTACCACTGAGAATGTGTTTTTTATCATCTGTACCACTGAACATGTATTATTTATCATCTGTACCACTGAGAATGTGTTTTTTATCATCTGTACCACTGAGCATGTGTTATTTATCATCTGCACCACTGATTATGTGTTATTTATCATCTGCACCACTGAGAATGTGTTCTTTATCATCTGCACCACTGAGAATGTGTTCTTTATCATCTGCACCACTGAGCATGTGTTCTTTATCATCTGTACCACTGAGCATGTGGTCTTTATCATCTGTACCACTGAGAATGTGTTATTTATCATCTGAACCACTGAACATGTGTTCCTTATCATCTGCACCACTGAACATGTATTATTTATCATCTGTACCACTGAGAATGTGTTCTTTATCATCTGCACCACTGAGCATGTGTTATTTATCATCTGAACCACTGAACATGTGTTCCTTATCATCTGCACCACTGAACATGTGTTCCTTATCATCTGAACCACTGAACATGTGTTCCTTATCATCTGCACCACTGAGCATGTGTTCTTTATCATCTGTACCACTGAGCATGTGTTCTTTATCATCTGCACCACTGAGCATGTGTTTTTTATCATCTGAACCACTGAGCATGTGTTATTTATCATCTGAACCACTGAACATGTGTTCTTTATCATCTGTACCACTGAACATGTGTTAGTTATCATCTGTACCACTGAACATGTGTTATTTATCATCTGCACCACTGAACATGTATTATTTATCATCTGAACCACTGAGAATGTGTTCTTTATCATCTACATCACTGAGAATGTGTTATTTATCATCTGCACCACTGAACATGTATTATTTATCATCTGTACCACTGAGAATGTGTTTTTTATCATCTGTACCACTGAGCATGTGTTATTTATCATCTGCACCACTGAGAATGTGTTCTTTATCATCTGCACCACTGAGCATGTGTTATTTATCATCTGAACCACTGAACATGTGTTCTTTATCATCTGAACCACTGAACATGTGTTCCTTATCATCTGTACCACTAAGCATGTGTTATTTATCATCTGTACCACTGAACATGTGTTATTTATCATCTGTACCACTGAGCATGTGTTATTTATCATCTGTACCACTGAACATGTGTTATTTATTATCTGTACCACTGAGCATGTGTTATTTATCATCTGTACCACTGAACATGTGTTATTTATCATCTGCACCACTGAACATGTATTATTTATCATCTGTACCACTGAGAATGTGTTTTTTATCATCTGTACCACTGATTATGTGTTATTTATCATCTGCACCACTGAGAATGTGTTCTTTATCATCTGCACCACTGAGCATGTGTTCTTTATCATCTGCACCACTGAACATGTATTATTTATCATCTGTACCTATGAGAATGTGTTTTTTATCATCTGTACCACTGAGCATGTGTTCTTTATCATCTGTGCCACTGAGCATGTGTTCTTTATCATCTGAACCACTGAGCATGTGTTCTTTATCATCTGTACCACTGAGCATGTGTTATTTATCATCTGCACCACTGAGAATGTGTTCTTTATCATCTGCACCACTGAGCATGTGTTATTTATCATCTGAACCACTGAGCATGTGTTCTTTATCATCTGTACCACTGAGCATGTGTTTTTTATCATCTGTACCACTGAGAATGTGTTTTTTATCATCTGTACCACTGAGCATGTGTTATTTATCATCTGCACCACTGAGAATGTGTTCTTTATCATCTGCACCACTGAGCATGTGTTCTTTATCATCTACACCACTGAGCATGTGTTCTTTATCATCTACACCACTGAGCATGTGTTCTTTATCATCTGAACCACTGAGCATGTGTTCTTTATCATCTGAACCACTGAGAATGTGTTCTTTATCATCTACACCACTGAGAATGTGTTCTTTATCATCTGTGCCACTGAGCATGTGTTCTTTATCATCTGAACCACTGAGCATGTGTTCTTTATCACCTGAACCACTGAGCATGTGTTCTTTATCATCTGTGCCACTGAGCATGTGGTCTTTATCATCTGCACCACTGAGCATGTGTTTTTTATCATCTGTGCCACTGAGCATGTGTTCTTTATCATCTGAACCACTGAGCATGTGGTCTTTATCATCTGAACCACTGAGCATGTGTTCCTTATCATCTGCACCACTGAACATGTATTATTTATCATCTGCACCACTGAGCATGTATTATTTATCATCTGCACCACTGAGCATGTGTTCTTTATCATCTGCAACACTGAACATGTATTATTTATCATCTGCACCACTGAGCATGTGTTCTTTATCATTTGTACCACTGAGCATGTGTTCTTTATCATATGCACCACTTATAATGTGTTCTTTATCATCTGTACCACTGAGCATGTGTTCTTTATCACCTGCACCACAGAGCATGCGTTCTTTATCACCTGAACCACTGAGCATGTGTTCCTTATCATATGTACCACTGAGCATGTGTTCCTTATCATATGTACCACTGAGCATGTGTTCTTTATCATCTGCACCACTGAGCATGTGTTCTTTATCATCTGAACAACTGAGCATGTGTTCTTTATCATCTGAACCACTGAGCATGTGGTCTTTATCATCTGTACCACTGAGCATGTGTTCTTTATCATCTGCACCACTGAGCATGTGTTCTTTATCATCTACACCACTGAGAATGTGTTCTTTATCATCTGTACCACTAAGCATATGTTCTTTATCATCTGAACCACTGAGCATGTGTTCTTTATCATCTGCAACACTGAGCATGTGGTCTTTATCATCTACACCACTGAGCATGTGTTCTTTATCATCTACACCACTGAGCATGTGTTCTTTATCATCTGCACCACTGAGCATGTGTTCTTTATCATCTGCACCACTGAGCATGTGTTCTTTATCACCTGCACCACTCAGCATGCGTTCTTTATCATCTGAACCACTGAGCATGTGTTCTTTATCATCTGTGCCACTGAGCATGTGTTCTTTATCATCTGAACCACTGATCATGTGTTCCTTATCATATGTACCACTGAGCATGTGTTCCTTATCATATGTACCACTGAGCATGTGTTCTTTATCATCTGCACCACTGAGCATGTGTTCTTTATCATCTGTACCACTGAGCATGTGGTCTTTATCATCTGTACCACTGAGCATGTGTTCTTTATCATCTGCACCACTGAGCATGTGTTCTTTATCATCTGTACCACTGAGCATATGTTCTTTATCATCTGAACCACTGAGCATGTGTTCTTTATCATCTGTACCACTGAGCATGTGTTCTTTATCATCTGCACCACTTATAATGTGTTCTTTATCATCTGTACCACTGAGCATGTGTTCTTTATCACCTGCACCACTCAGCATGCGTTCTTTATCATCTGAAC